>JBBPMM010000473.1:0-21397 GCA_038090335.1 Solioccasus polychromus
ACTATGCTGATTATGTGTTCATCCACCGGCTCCCTATTCTCACTTACCACTACTACCTTTTTTTCTATACAATACCTTTTGTTTAGCATGTGCTTGCGCCAGTAATACTGTAATGTTGCAGTGCTACGTGACAATACTTTTTTTTTTTTGGTCTATACCCGATCTCCTGCAGACCCGATACTCCCTGATAACCCATACCCTACAACAGAAACCGAGGGGTATCGTTTATGTGGGAGTCGACTGTAGAAGGTTGCGCAGCATCATCGGAAAGGGAGGGTGGCCAGTTTGTCAGCGGTTCCCTAGGTTATATGCATCAGTGAATTGCCAAAAGAGTCGTGGACATTATACCTCCTGATGTCCCAAACGTTCTCGCTGCTTTTGCCAACTCGTCTGTGGCTCCACCACTCGGCACGTCGGCGGATCCAGGCACCCCTCTTAGCTTCTGGTTCCATCGACTTGAGACTCATGCAGAACTTGAAGTCCTCCATCTTGTCGCGACATTCTGACATTCGCCCGTATCTGTAGAGAGATTTAACCTGAGATCCGATGACTGCGAGACATGTGAGATGAAAAAAAAAACGGTGGAATAACTGAGCACGCGCCATGGCAGAGGAGAAATCCATCGAGAAGAGACATGCAACTCGGGATATCGTCCGTGGTTGGATGCACTTTGCGCAGATACGCTTCCTCTTGCTTCACCGCCGTCTCCCAATCGACCGTCATGGCAGAATGTATGAATTATTTTTCCACCAAAAATAAATGAAAATATAATTGTTACACGCTTTCAAACTCAGACACGCGTCGCGACGCGTTTTTCTTGCAGCCACCATGGTAAGCGAATCCTCCTGTCCTCTCTCTCAAAGTTTCTTAGATATGTCAAGTCTCAGACCCCTAGACGCAATAAGCGTGCCAGATCTCCCGGGATACCCAGCAGTTCTCCTCACCCCGCACTTCAGAGGCGCGAGTCTTCGTCTTCGCTACCCCCTTCGTCCCCTCCAGCTCCGTTCTCAGACACCGATGATAGCTTAGACGAGCGAGATGCAGTCAAGGACCTCGAAGATGACGACGGGGATGATGAAGGCGAAGATCTTTTCGCGGACAATATGGAAGAGTAAGTCCGAAAGATATATTAATTCACCTACTCAGCTTTTATCGATCCATGAAAGAGACTACACTGCCAATGAACTCCTTGATCGCTATTCCGATCGTGATATTGATGACGAAGGAGAGTTTCAAGACATGTCTGCCACTGCGCGAAGAGCCGCGGAGGCGAAAATGGACCGAAGAGATCGATTAGAGCGCAGTGGTAGAGGGGGAGGTCGTGCCGCAGTCAGGAGTCGTGCACCTCGATTCTTGGAGAGCGATGATATGGATGATGAGGACGCCATGGATGGGGGTCTCGGCGTAGCCCGTATGAAGCGACGCACCCGTCGCCAGTACGACGAACGCCGGGATTTGGATGATATGGATGGACTAGACGACGTCAGCATACCCCATATAAGTTTGTCGAACTTACTGACGACTGTCTTGACAGGAAATTCCCCTGGAGCAACTCAGCGATATCAAGGCAAAATCCATTGTCGAGTGGATAGCCAATGACCGTGTTCGCCGTTCAATCGTCAAACATTTCCGTCAATTTTTGATGACTTATGTCGACGAGAACGGAAACTCGGTGTACGGTCAGCGCATCCGCAACCTCGGAGAGAGTAAGTAACCATATGGTAGCCATGTCATATTCTAACAACCCTCCACCAGCGAATGCCGAGTCACTCGAGGTGTCGTATCTGCATCTGGCGGTCTCAAAGCCTATCCTTGCCTACTTCCTCACTAATTCACCTGCGGCAATGCTGAGCATTTTCGACGAGGTGGCACTGAATGCGATCCTTGTATACTATCCATCCTATGAACGCATTCATTCCGAGGTCCATGTTCGCATTGCCGATCTTCCACTCAGTTCATCCCTTCGCGACCTCCGCCGTTCCAACTTGAACAATCTCGTAAGAGTGTCCGGTGTTGTCACTCGTCGAACCGGTGTCTTCCCTCAACTGAAATATGTGAAATTCGACTGCCGCAAGTGTGGTGCTGTTTTAGGTCCATTCTACCAGGATGCAACCAAGGAAGTGAAGATCAGTTATTGTCCTAACTGCGAGAGTAAAGGCCCATTCCCTGTCAACTCTGAGCAAGTAAGTCATGTAGTAGGTGACGTATTTTATACTAACTCTCATCAGACAGTGTATCGCAATTATCAAAAAATGACCCTACAAGAATCTCCAGGGTCAGTTCCACCGGGACGCCTTCCAAGACATCGCGAGGTCATCCTTTTGTGGGATTTGATTGATCAGGCGAAGCCAGGGGAAGAAATTGTGTGTCTCTGACGGTTCCGTTTGTTTCATGTCTCACTCTCATTGGTAGGAAGTCACCGGAATATACCGAAACAACTTCGATGCTTCCCTTAACTCAAAGAATGGTTTTCCTGTCTTCTCCACAATCATAGAAGCAAACCACATCAATAAAAAAGAAGACCTTTTTGCCGCGTTCAGACTTACTGAAGAGGACGAAAGGGAAATTCGGGCTCTTGCTCGAGATGAGCGCATCCGCAAGCGGATTATCAAGTCTATCGCTCCATCAATATATGGACATGAAGATATCAAAACTGCCATTGCCCTCTCCCTCTTTGGTGGCGTCCCAAAAGATGTCAAGCGGAAACATCCAATCCGAGGTGACATCAACGTTCTCCTCCTCGGTGACCCCGGTACGGCCAAATCGCAGTTCTTAAAATACGTGGAGAAAACTGCACATCGTTCCGTCTTTGCTACCGGACAGGGAGCGTCTGCTGTGGGATTGACGGCCAGTGTCCGCAAAGACCCCGTCACCCGTGAGTGGACGCTTGAGGGTGGAGCACTCGTCCTGGCCGACAAAGGAACATGCCTTATTGACGAGTTTGACAAGATGAATGACGCGGATCGAACCTCTATTCACGAAGCCATGGAACAACAGTCCATTTCTATATCAAAGGCTGGAATTGTGACGACACTCCGTGCTCGGTGTGCAGTCATTGCTGCAGCCAATCCTGTCCGCGGACGATACAACCCTACAATACCATTCCAACAGAACGTCGAACTGACGGAGCCCATTCTCTCTCGGTTTGACGTGCTCTGCGTTGTAAAAGATACCGTAGACCCAGTGCAAGATGAGCTCCTTGCGCACTTTGTGGTGGGGAGTCATGTACGCAGCCACCCCAAGTTTACACCTGAGAAGGAGGAGATGGACGTCGGTACTACCCTCGACGCTGACGTATGTCACACCGTGCCCGAAAGAAACGAAATCTGACTATCCCCGCTAGCTAATACCCCAGGACGTGCTTCGCAAGTATATCATGTATGCTCGAGAGAGAGTCCGACCCCAGTTGTATGACATGGATCAGGAAAAGCTTTCACGTCTCTTCGTCGATCTCCGACGGGAATCCTTAGCCACAGGCTCATATCCCATTACCATACGTCACCTGGAAAGCATGATTCGAATGGCAGAGGCCAGTGCAAAAATGTGTCTTAGAGAATATGTTCGTGCCGATGACATTGACTTGGCGATTTCTGTAGCCGTTGGCAGCTTTGTCAACGCACAGAAACTCACTATCAAAAAGACACTTGAAAGAGTGGGTGTGTCACTATATGCTGCATACATGGAACTGACTATCAGTACCCAGAGCTTCCGAAAGTATCTCACACAAGCTCGTGACTACGAAGAATTGCTTGCCTTCATTCTTGGTCAATTCGTCAAGGAAAAGGCACGGTTTTACCAACTCCAAAGGCATGAGCAACCAGACCTCGTGACCATCAAAGTCTCTGAACTAGAGGAAAGGGTGAGAGATGACTTTGACGAGTATCCCTGTCGACTGACATCGTTGTAGGCCAAGGAACATGACATTTACGACATATCCCCGTTCTTGCATTCAAAACTATTTGCAGCCAATGGGTATAAGTTGAATGACCAAGCTATCGAGAAACGATTCCAAAATTGATCCCGTCCATTCAAATCTTGTATGACAGAGGATGTTGACTCACTTGTGTACTGTATTTCAGCAATGAGTAGTGATTATGAATGCAATAAGTCGTGCTATGCTACGTCTATAAGCTAAGATAACACCTGTTGCTGTGTCGTTTCTGGTGAGAGACGATCCGAAAGATGATGGTCGCCGTCGGAGGCCAGAGTTGCAGAAGATTCTTCTTCGTCATCCATTATTTCTGCAGCGAAAATGATGATAGAAGTACTATTTCGGGGGTAGATGGACATACCGTCGCCATAAACGTCGGGATGCTCACGGAAACACTCCTGCATGGCCTTGAACTTTTCGACACAATCAATGCCCTTTGGGTCTGCCTCGGAGTACACGAAACATGAAAATGCTTCCCGGAACTGCATACCGCAAGGCCCGTGTGCCATTCCTCCAAGACATGGACAATCCCAATTAATTTCCCCTGTCTCCGGGTTATATGCGCCACCAGAAGACTCTTCCTGGGCCCCCTCGCCTTCTATTGGCGCTTCTGACGGTGCTGTAGACATTTTTTCGCCATCGGGGGATGTCATGGTCGGTTCAGGCGCGTCATTTCGAAGTGCCGGTGCCTCGGGGTCATTCGGGGTAGCGACGCGCTGTGGTGACGTGGACTGTTTTTTGAGCGCTGATCAGCGCGCATGTAAACATCAAGTTTGGCACCTCCTTCAACGAAAACAGACGCACCAGAGACTTCCTCCGAGTCCAGTGATATACGCCTACTACCGGAGCTCCACGACCAGGCCACGTATCCTGCAAGCGTTGCCGATGCGCCAAGCGCGTACAGTGGGCGGGTATATCGCGAATATGGATGAGAACTGGGACGCGCTTGTGAATGCAAGCATCTGCGAAGTGGAAGACGCGCAAACTGGCGGAACATGACGAACAGTAGTGTACACTCAAAAATTCTTGCTAACCAGTCTTGGTCAGCACCCTTACCTCAGCACACTTGTATACCGCAGTGACATCACCTCGCTCTATTTAGCACTGCATCCATGAAAAATCCAGCGGGAGACCATGGCGGATTCATAATAACGAATGTCGATGTGGTGCATCAGGCAGCTTCTGTGCTAAACATGTCGTTGCGAGCCGAACTATCCCTTGTCGATCACGCGCCTTCTTTCAAGCAGACTGTAATTCTGAATTCTTCGTACAACGAAGACAGTGACAGCGGAAGAACACATCGATGATGTTCTTCAGGAGTCACTTTCGAGGGAGTTCCAGATAAAAAGTTAGACTGAAAGTGCTGTCAGTACACTTTTCAACTTGCTCATTAGCATTAAGCTACTACATATTCTCCAAACGCACCTTTTAAAATGCAACCTGATTGGTATCAAGAGGCGAAAAGCCCTGGATGTCGGTACTAACTACATATCATGGTCGGGAGACTTTCTTCTCATGAGGATGAGCAAGGCGACCGATAAGATCAGATTTTTGAAGACAAAGAATACCGTGTTCTTAAATTCATCTCTCGTGAGTTCATCAAGGCGTGAAATCGAGAAAAAGCCAAGTTGACGCGAATGACAGTTATGTATACGGGAATTCCTCGGACAAAGAAATGCCGAGCACGAATATACATACCGAAGAGATGATGGCTTTGAGGGTCACTGACCGGGAATTCCACTTTAAACAACCGGGATGCCTACTTCAATGATAGCCACCGTAGTTATTTATTCTGGCTGGACGTCAGAAATGCATCACCGGATCATCATGATGACCCTTCCCAACTTGCGTGTGACATTCCTCTGAACTCTTCGCGCGACGAGAACAATAGGGCTACCATGGAAATCAACTTCAGCTTCGCAAGAATGGTACCAGACATTAGATCCGTGTTTGACATCACTTCCATTCCACAGCTGATAGCATTCGCTTGAACACGTCAGGTCATCGAAATCCCTTCATCCACAAGGACCCGATGACACGATTCCGATTTGATATTACTGTTGCTCAATCTGGTGAGATCGATCCGGCTGGATCTATATTGTCGGGTGTTGGTATGAATCCAAACGAGTCCAGTCCCCACAGGAACTCGTCGGCCGTCATAAATCCTGGAATGTGAACAATCTGATAGTGAGCTATGTGACGCGCCGGTGAAGTGCTGCCCATGCCTAAGTTGTAAAGCTCAGCAATCAATCGATCATACTTCGTGCGGGAACGAAGATGTGGCAAAATCCGAACGTGAAAGCTTTGAAGAGCCAACACCTCGCGATATCAAAACATGAAGATGAAAGAAAAATTTATTGACTCGGCTACCCCTTGGGACAACTGCCACGCATTATGACTAGTCTAGTGGTCCTGAAGCTTGTGAACAAGCTACCGCAAACCTGTCATGGATAACCGGTTGGACAAATCAGATTATCAGGTATGTACGCGACATAAGTACAAGTGCCTAAGATCTACAACTCGATCTACAGATCGTTTTAGTGAACAAGTATTGTGACACACATTACATCCATCATACAATACACTAGCAGTGCCAGTGAGGTACATATATCGTTAGGCTTCATGAACGACTCTTGACCAACAACTTCTCGAGTTCAAGCTGGCGCAGCCAGAAAGACTGCTCCGCGAACCCTACGCCCCCCGAAGCAAAAAAAAAAAAGGCATGTGGATGTATCGTTCAACGGACTTCAGCACCTCTGAGATCCCCGTATGAGCGATAGTTTTATTGCATTGCATTTGAAGAACTCACATACTGCAGTGCCTTTCCCTCCTTTGACAATAACTCATTCAAACACCTAGCGACTATGCCCACGCCCTCCTCGACCATGCTTCTCTCCGACTCTTCGACTCTGTTGAGGATACGACGGAACCGATCTGGATGCCAACGAAGCAAAGCTGTACGAATCCGCTCTCGTCGCGAGTGACCGGGCGAGTGCACAGGATGCAGCAAAAAGTCGGCGATACAGTCGGGCACAAGGTCTGCCACCCGTCCCGGAACGACCAAAAGTGGCCAGGGAATGTCGCGAAACCCGAGCGGCTCGGACGAGGCGGACATGGCAGCCCACCGCGATTCGTACGCGTCCCAAGCCTCGAGCATCGCGCGTTCCGCCCGGGCCTGCTCCCTCCGGGCCTTCTCCTTGGCTCTCTCCACGCTCCTTCGCCGCTCCTCCGCGATCGCCTGTCGCTCGCTGTCCCGTCTCAGCCGCACCCGGGCCTGGATCCTCATGATATCTTCTTGGACGATCCTTCTCCGCGCTTCTTCCCGCTCCCGCTCCCGTTCCTGCGCCTTCCTGCGCATCTCCGTCTCGTGGTTCATCCATTTCTGCGCTTCGGCTTCGTACTCGTACACCAGCTCGTCCCACATCCGCTGCCGCAGCTCCTCCTTGCCCATCGGCTGCGTCGTCCTGGGTTCGTAGTTGTTGGAGCGGTCCGCGAGATGGATCTGTTCGTTGACCCAGTCTTCGATCGTCTGTTGATGAACGACAGGCTTGTATGCGTCTTCTCGGACCCACGCCGGGTCCTCCTGTGCCGTACGCTTCCAATGCGGCACTTTGGGAGGCGTGGGCTCGTAGCGGCGTGTCCCGTCAGGCCGCGGACTCGGAGGGAAGCGCTGGCGAGAGATGGAAATGGGCGACATGTTGGAATCGCTCGTCTTGGGACGGGCGCAGGGCACGTAAAAGTAATCCAATGGGGGCGGCGGGCTCCTCGCGCGCGAACGATACTGGAAGCCTGCTTCCATGGTCGTGTCACCGAGCTAGCTCTGGGGGGGAAACGACGGGTGGTCGATGACGCGAGAGAATGGTGTCTCAGGGACGGGGCTGACAGGGTTCTATTATATCTTGGACTGGCAGGCTTGGCCAGCTTGCCACCTTGCCATGGCATGATCAACACGCGTCAAGAAAAACATGGTTAGCGGCGGCGTGTTTGCCTACATACATGGCCTCGTTTCGGATCATTTTACACGGCACCGACACGTTGGTGGGCTGCGCTCGCGCACCACAAATAGATGAATGTACGCATAAACGCTACATCGTCGCAATCATATCTTTTACAAAATTGCCTACAGAAAACGCTACCGACACATAGTACAGTCGACCCTGCATACCGTGTGAAATGATAAAAGCCTTTTTACATGGAACAAAAACCGGAATCGCTGATATACTCTGCAGAATCCTCCTTGTGGGAGACTGCCTCGAGTCTGACCGAATCTGTGGAAATGAGATATGGACACACAGCTTGACGTGCAGAGATATGCTCACTGAAATAGGAGTGGGCCTGAGCGTCCCGCGCTGTTAGCCGTTTCTGATGATCGTATCGCAGCAGTTTATCCAGGAGGTCTAACGCCTCGGTGGTGACCAGATTGTGATTGTCAGGATTAATGTAACGCGACCAGGGCTGTTTGGGGTATCTGTAGAGGCATATCAGCCGAGCAAAGGGAAAGGGGCATGCGTACGGACACTTGCAGGAGACTATCGAGATCCGTCTCAAAGGGTATGCCGTACGTTCTCAGCCACGCATCAAAGCATTCAGTACCAAGAACCCTCAGTATTTTGAGCAATTGGTCATCATTGTCTATACCACGGAAGAAGTGCTCCTTGCGGAAAATCTGTCACGGAGATCCATGATGCAGTGAGTCGAGTGAGAGGGGGGCGGGCGAGTGCGCTTACCATGGACGCAAGCATACACCCCACGCTCCAAATGTCGAGGCTGTAGTCGTACAGTTTGTACCCGACGAGTAGCTCAGGCGCTTTGTAATAGCGAGAACCGACTCGGATATGATACGGCGTGCCAGGATGATAAAACTCGGCAAGCCCCCAGTCGATCAGTCGCAACTTGGGAAAAAAAAAAGTCATGAATGAACCGGAAACGCGCGATGACGCTACGGGACACACCTTTCGACGTCGGTGATCGATCATGACGTTTCCCGGCTTCACGTCGCGGTGCATGATCCCTCTCGAGTGCACGAAATCCAGTGCCTAATGGTATGAGCGCGCCCGTCAAGACTGACGTGATCCAAACGTACCTTGAGCAGCTGAAACGTATAATACTTGATGTCCAGCTCGTTGAGCGTGGGGAACAGGAGCCTCCACTCCACGTTGTCCACGTACTCCATCACGAGACTTTGGTGGCGCGCAGAGGGGTCTTGGACGACGTCCCGCAAGGCGACGATGTTGGCACCCCCCGTGAGGTTGCGGAGAATCTTGACTTCGCGTTTGATCTTTCTTGGGGCGACGGGCTTGAGAACCTTGATGATGCACGTCTCCGAGTTGACCATGTCGATGCCTTTGAAGACCTGGGGAAGCGAGTTGTGGGGGCGTAATACGGTCGCAAGTGCGGCTTCACCTCTGAATACCGTCCACCTCCTATGCGTTCGATAATCTCATAGCGATCTGGCGAGCTCCACTCGATGTTGGAATTCTCTATCAATGCACAGGGTCAAGTATGACTTTCGACGTCAACGTGGAGCGATGACCGGTCACTGACCATAGTCGTACCAGGAGCGTCCGAGCGTGGCGTTCACGTCGGCGTACGTTCTTGCCATGGCCGACGAGACGAGAGCGAAAGACAAGGGGCGATGGGCGTTGCCAGACGGAGCATTCAGGCCAAGGGCAAGGCAGAAAAGGGTCCACAGCCTCGGCGAGTCGTGTCGTACTACATCCCGATTAGGCGTAGTTTATTTGTTTCACGTTCCGTACACATGTAGTAAAAACCCGAGATGCATCATAAAATTCAAAGAAAACCACATGAAAAAGAGAAAAAGAAAAAGATATGCGTTGATGTGACGACATAGCGGTGTCCGTGGACTGTATACAGCGTAATGATGAGTGAAGGCACATACTAATGAGCTGGTACGAGTAGGTCAGGGATAGCGATGATAGATATAGATCAGACTGAAATCGATAACGAGAGTGGAAAAAAACCTGCGAGCCATTGTCAATACCTTTCCAGGAAACGAATTACCGTCCGACTTACTAGTGAATGTCATGACGATTGACTGGAAATTGCAGGCAGCAACAACTCGACCACTTGCGCAACCGAGCTATTCTGTTGGCAAAACATTTCCAAATCTTTTCCAGACCATAGCCGCTCCTCTGCCCGGAACCGCGGGCCGTTCTCGTTGCCATCGTCCTCGCTGCTACTCCTCGAGTAGGACGCAGCGATACGACTACTCTCTGTCTCGGGTCCGTGATACATTCGACCGAGGTCAGAACTGGTGACATCACGGGAAGACAGTGAAAACTGGGATTCGTGGCGAGAGGTGGAATTAAGACGGCTGTCCGACTTGTCTGGCGATCGTTGAGCTATAATTTCTGAACCGATCAGAGTCTCCTGCAATACCCTGAACACGATGTCGTTGATGGCTCGGGTGAACTTTGCTTGGAATGGCGACGTGTTCGGTCCTGCGAAAGCGACGTTCGTCGAAGCTTCTGTCAACCTCTTCAATGAAGTCGCCCACTCGTGGCGTACGAGCGGGTCGGCGAAGCTAAACATGTATCTTCGTTGTGTATTGTTATGATTCATGAATGCGACCTGGAACGTATTTCGCATAAAAGCTCGCTCGACAGAGATGGGATAACTTGGTGCAAGACCGGTGTAGAGCAGGGCGTTCGATCCAGAACGCAACATCAACATCGTCGTCAGACCAAACGAGGCTCCTGTCACCCTAAATGATGCCTCGGACGACTTGGCAAACGAGAGAACGGGCGGGTCAAAGGCAAGGTTGTGTCCAAACAATTCGATGGTGAAATTTGGGTCGGGTTGTGGGATGCGGATCACGACCGGTTCAGATTGGACTTTGTAGGTCAGACGCGAGGGTAACGTTCGCTTAAAGGTGACAGTGATCTCGGCGGGACCACTGGAAGACGGATGGCGCGCTTGCGTGAGTGGCTCGCGATAGATGGATTCATAAACATCGCCAAGCATGTCATCCGAAAGCAGGCCACGAGGATCGTGACGACGGAATGCATCCAAAAAGTCCCTGACAGAAACCTTCCTCCCGGCATATCTGTTCGACCCAGGTTCCTGGGATATTTCGCCATGCAAAGCATCATTGAGTTGCACAATCGCTCTCGAGAACCTGTATGCCAAGTCCTTGTCATACGCGACTTGCTTCCCATTGGCATCGTACCATCGACTGGCAAAGGAATCGAGGAGGATGTCCAGGGGGCTGGTCGCCTGGGTGGCGCGTGTTGGGAGGTTGATGGTCTGCAGGAAGATGCGCAACGCCTTGTCCACCCTGACGCCGGTGAACCCAAACACATCGAGGTAATGCTTGAGAACGGCACGTGATGTTCTCCTGGATAAATAATCACCGAGCTGTGCGCGATCGATCTCTGGCGTGCGGAAAAGCAGTTGCGCCAGTGCCGCAGGATCATCAGATTGCCCCAGATTATTGAATAGAGACACGATGGCTTGATCGGCGTCGTTGGCAAATTGCTCGACAAAAGTCTGAGTGGCCGCATTGCGTGGCACACTGCGTGACTGAGGTTCTTCACGTTCGCCGCTAAACCGCAAGTTGCGAAGGAGCACAACGTTCTTTACGACAAATTTTCTGTCCGAAGGGTTCGGCTTCGTCAGTTCGAGAAAGGCGTCCGTCTCTTGAATGATGGGTTTAGTGACGATAAAGATGTCGTTGAAGAGAAAAAGGAACCGATCCTTGACCGTGTCGGAATTGACTACCTGTAGGACAGGAGCGGCCAATAGCAACTTCCGAGGCGGGTCGTCAATCGCCGACGGCCAGACGGAACTCTTTGGTCCACGTCCAAGGATCTCGTCGAGTCGTTCCATGATGACAGTGCTCTTGGATGGAAACTCCGAATATTGCGAGGACGTATTTGAAGACGATTCCGACGTGGTGGGAGGAGGGTAATCAGACAATGACGACCAAGGTTCGGGTGTGGAGGGCGGCGCAGGCTCTGGAGGAGATGGGGTTGGGGGAGATGCAAGGGCGGAAAGCGCAGAGGGGTCGATGGGAGAACCGCCCGCCTTTGCAATTTTACTTGCCCGAGGGGTCTTTTGCGTGTCTTCGTGTACCGAAGTTCCGTTCGGGCTCACGGGGGAAAATTCTCCGGTGAGCGACTTGCCGAGTAAAATGGTCCCATTGGTACTGCTCGTTGGCGTCCTCGACTTTTCCGGAGAACCAATGTCTTCCCAATCTGAAGTCAAGTCGTTTTCCTTTTTCCACCTTAATATCTCGGACAGAGAAGGCTTTTTGGAAGGCACGCTAGGGCGAACGTTCGGGCTGACTGTCAAAGTTGGCGTCGAAGACCCAAATCTATTGCTGAGCCACTTGCGGACACCTTCGCGATTGGTAGGGAGCGACTTTAGTAGCACTGAACCAGGCAACTGAGTTTGCCCTGCGCCAAGGTAGTCGTGCGATGACGACGAAGGGGCGGGGGCGGACAAGGGAGGCGAATTAAGACTTTTGAACTTGGGGAGAAGATGCGTGTCCGACGCCTGGTGTGCAAGAACTCGGTCTCGTTTGATGTCCGGAGAGTTGGAGGGCGTGTTGCTCGACGAGCTTGAAGGTAGAGGTATCTCGTTTTCATTGCCGTGAAGGGACAGGACGATGTCCGGAGTAGAGGACGATATCGACAGCCCCCGACGATTTCGGTTATTGATGCGCTGTTCTTCGAGCTTCTTGAAACCTGGGAATGGGAACAGTTTGGCGTCGTTATATTTACCCAGATCGAGGCCGGAAGCAAGCGGAATCGGAGAAACGCCACTTCTTGGTGGCGTTTGCAGCGCAAGCGACTGCATCGACGTCGAAGCGGAAGAGGATTGCATTATTGGCTGTTGACCACACGTCGGTCCGGGATCGTTTCTTTCCACTTTTGGACTCGCCAGGCTGCCTCCACTCTCCCGACTTATGCTCGAGTCCGTGTTTTGTCTCCGTTCCCGGGTTGCCGCGCTGTTGGTTCGAGACCGGCGTCCATTGCTCGAGCTGCTCCTCGTGAGGGCTCCGACGATCTTGTTCCATGTTCCGAGAGAACCCTCTCGTTTCAAGGGGGTTTCCGGCACGGCTAATGAGTTGTCCAAGTCATAGTCGGTCGCCAGGGGAGATCGATCGCTTTGTATGCGAGACGCGACCGAAAGACGTTGAGGATAAGCCTGCTGGGACGAATCGGACTCTTCGTTGACAAGGAGGGTCGAAGTCACATTTAACGTCGTCGTTTGTGACGAAGAACTCGGAGTAGGTTGTTCAACGGACAGCTCAGTGTCGATCACGAGCTCCTTGGAGTCTGAAGAAGCGCGAGGAGACAACTCTGGACCGGATTCCTCGCAAGGCGACTCTGGAGGAATTTGATCGTCGTCCTCTTTGACTACGCTGCGCAATTGTTCCTCGTCCTCGGCGTCTTCATTATGGACGGCGATGTTGGACTCGGGAACTAGAGTACATCAGCATGCCTGTTATAGAAGAAGGCGGCGAAAAACTGACCCAGGTCAGCGACCCAGCTTATCTGCCTCTCGTAGGCATCATGGTACGGTGAACGCCGAAGATGGCTGGCAGGGTACACGACCTTTTCGGGCTCCTCGGACTCTAGGTCGTCACCCTCGTCACGAGAAGACGTGGACACTTCCATGTGCGGTGCGGCAAATGGACTGGAGGGGAGAGGATCCTGCTTTGATGGAGATGACTGGGTGACGAAGAGATAAAACGGAACGCCAACGGCCGTGTCAGTGGAATCAACCGAAGGAGGCAATGGGGTAGGGGATGAGCGCCCAGAAGTGGTGGGGAGGCCAGGATAGGTAGACTGTGGGGGGACAGCGATATCGTCGTCCAGCTCGACGACGATACTTCTGCGCTTCCATTGATTAGTGACGGCGCGGACAGGGGTGGTCTGACGGCTGCCTGCGATACTCTCGTCGAGGTTGATATTAGGAGTGGATATAGACTGTATTGGGATGGGCGTTGTAGAAGCTGTGCGGACGGGCTCGGCAGGTGATTGTTGGGTGAAGGGGAGGGGTGTCGGAGGGTGGGTCGGGGTGCTCGTCGAAGTGGATAGCACGTCGGAAGAGTCGTTCGCGCAAGTCTGGTTGGCTTTGCTGGCAGAGTTGCGCACGGATCTGCGTCGTCTCCGTTTTGGAGGGGTGGAGACTGGAGGGTGCTCCTCGCCAGCACTGGTTGCGCCTTCATCGGCCTCTTTGATGCGTTCGCCGAGAGCAGTGAAGAGTTTCATGCGGGCAGCGGTGCGTTCGCCGCCCGAGACGGTGTTATTACGAGCAAGCTTGACGAAGCCAGGCTGTGGGGACAGGGAGGGGGAGGAAAACACGGAATCCTGAGAATCCAAGGTGCCACCTGTGAGTTTGTGAAGGGCCTGGATGCGCGCTGCCACACTGTTGGAACGCAAGAGACCGTCTCGCAGCGCGCCTAAGGTGGGTGGGGAAGTGCCGGAGTAGAGAAGGGGGGTGGGGGGAGACATGAGGACCCCCGACGGGGCTGATGTGGCAAAGTAGGAGGGTATCGGTGCGATGACGGAGGGGGTCTGGAGCAGGGTGGATGGAGGAGAGTCCTCTGGAGACGAGTCGGACTGGGGCAGCTTTTTGAGCTTGAGGTCTTTGGACCCCCTCGAGCGAGGACGAGAGCGGCTGCGGCGTTTGCGACCCGACGAGGACGGCTCGGGGGTGGGGGTTGTTTGTTCTCGAGGAGGAGAGTCGGGCCTGGGGTCGTCTGCGGGCCCTTCAGCGGCGAACTTTTCGCCGTCGCTGACTGCCTCTATGCGCACTGGTGGACGTCGGCCGTCCTTCATGCGAGGAAGGGACGCGGCGCGACGGAGCCTCTCGACTGCGTTGGCACGCTGTTCTGCAGCAGAGGCGGGGTCGCTGTCCATTGACGCGCTGTCGCGGTGATCAGCAGGGACGAGGCAGGTAACCTGGGGGAACGTACAGATGATGCGGTGCAAAAAAAGCGTGGTAACGAAACACCAGCGTCGTCGTCGTCGTCGTCGTCGTTGTACCCTCTGCCTGGTATCGATAAGGTAGATCTTATTCTAGCTTTTTCTACGTAGTATGGATCTGCGCACGTGTATCCGGTTCACCAGGTCACAGTTCCCGTTTCTGGTCCGGGGCGTGATACAACCATACATCATCAACAGATCACCTCCTCGTCGACACCGTCCCTCCCTTTCCATCGCCTCGTGTGACCACTCAACATCCACATGCACACCAACGTTTGGTCGTCCGTTGGCCCGGGTCTCTTCCGGCATCGGCGACCTCACCGAAAATGAATCGCCAACAATGTTTACAGGATCGCGCTACGTAACAATGAGCGAGACAACGAGTGCGACTCTCAGTCATGTGTGAAAAAAACAAGATCGGGGAACATGCCCCACGCATCTGCACTGGACTCCACGTCCAAGTTCCGTGTTCTGCGAAACCCTGGCGGGACTAGAGTGGGCAGGATCAACCTTGCGAGCCGCATTGGCCTCGACGCGGGTGCGTCGCTGGAAACAACCGTGAGACCAGCTGGAGATTGGACGACCCTCTTTTGCGCGTGTTCCGCCACCCCATACGAAGGAGTTCCGACGACGCAGAATCGACTTCCGAGGATGGAATTCGAACTCTTGTCTCGGTTGAGGTGATCGCGCCCGTCCGAGGGGTCCAAATTCGTTCCCCTGCGCTCTACAAGGGGCTCGCCCGCGTCCTTTTAGGCTTCTTTGCGCACATATTATTATTGATTCGCGGAGACGTGCTGCGATCAACACAGAATCCGGCGTTGCCAATTACACACTTTTCGTGACATCGGTGGACGAGATCGTCTGCAAATAGCACTCAAACTACCCGCCAAGAACATTCTATTGCTATCAGCCAATCTGAATTCTCGACACCGACTGCGTTCATGCTCATGGCCCGCACCAACAGCAATATGCGTATCATAACACGTTGCCGGCTGTGTGCACACAGCCCTCCTAGCATTACCTCCATCCTGGGTTGCACATCGTAACCGGCAAGTCTTTGCGGGACAAGGTCAGGGAAATTTACATTCTCTTTATCCTCTACACTGGCTTGACCTTATGGAGTGATTCATTTATAGGGGTCTCGGGTGGGTTATGACAAACGCACCCTGTACTCGGCCGCACTCAGGATGGTTGATAAATTTGCCGCCACTGCTGATCAAGACGATAAACGATGGTCCCTACCACATCGATAGGCGAGCCGCCTCCGATAGAGACGATTATGTCGGCACCTGCAGGTGCATGCTGCCCTACATCGGAAAAGCGCCGTTATCTTTCAAGATGGCGGTGGCTACATTTGCCTGCAGTGCTGGACACGTCGATGAACAGGATAGCAAGGTGCGAGTCTCGGGCCCCATCATCGCACCTGCTTCTTGACGCCGAGTCGACATTGGCAACCCCGGAGGAACTATGGTCTACCTCGAGGCTGTTTTTTTTTTTTTTCTTCGTCTCGTGCTCAACATGAGGTGCTTATTTGAGCTCTTGATCATGCTGTTCGTATGCTGTGGCTATCCTTACTGTCCTCCGTTCACGTTGAATTGCACAAGGTCAGATCTCGTGTTATCTTGCCCTATTCGGACTCTTCAAATATATTCCAAGGAGCAAGAAACAGCCGAGGAATCTGGGAACAACAGCATAGATGAGCCCTTGATCTGTCAAGGCCGATAAATATGGGTAAGAAGATGTCAGAACCACCAACGACGATTCCCGACACTTGTCTTCTCTAACCCTCTCGGATTGTCACATTCTTTCGAATCAACCTATGGAATTCCGTACAGCATCACTTCTGTGAGATCCAAAGGGTCGGTTGAAGCATTCAAAAGTGTCTGACACTCGCTTCTGTCATCGTTCTCAAAGCAGATCCCACAAGTTCTCAGGACGAGGCTGCGTCAGCGAAAGTGCTGCTCTACTTGCGTGAACCTGGTGCTGATTCTGTCGCGACTTGGATGAGTATGTGTACCTTTTTCATCTTGACTTTACGATTAGACCTGTCGTCGTGCGAGGTTTGCGGCCTTGGCAGAGGACCACCAGCGTCGCTAGAGAGCACCTGTAACTTTGTGTATTTATGAATGTGAATAGACGGGACTTGCAGTGAGAACGCGGCCTGAAGTAGAATATGCCTTTAGCGTCTCTCGTTCGCCAACGGAATGAAGTTGGCTCTAGAACGGCATTGGCGCTGTCCCTTGGGACGGGTCGCCCCGTCCAATTCGGCTCGGTTCCTCAGCACGTCGCACCCGCCAGCCTCTCGTTTCCCCCTTCATCGCCCCTGTGACCCAGTCTTCCGCCCCCGCGTATGCACAAACCCGAAAGCGGGTAGGTCGTTACGGATAGAAAGGTACCGCTTCGTGTCAGACACGCCAGCATGCCGACATCGTGTTTCCCGTCAGGTCTTTACTGGCAGTTCCGTCCGTAAGAGCAGAGCTCGCCCCAGTCATGTCGCAACGGAGGTCCAGCTCTACAAGCGCGTCCAATGAGCGCAACGACAACGGACACGACACCGCTCACAAGCACGCCGGCAACCACTCGCATTCGCACTCCATCTTTCACTCGCACTCGCACGATGATCACAACCACAGTCACGGTGCGGAACAAATTGTGCGTGTATTTGAAGGAAAGGGTGAGTTGTTGTTTGCTGGTTCGTGTTCATTGGCAGCTCAAACACAACGGGTGCAGCCGACCGGGGGAGTCGAATAACCCTCCTTGGACTTGTTGTCAACGTGTTCTTGACGAGCGCAAAGGGCATCGCTGGCTGGTATATGCATTCTGCGTCACTGCTTGCTGACGCAGGTCACTCGTTGAGTGGTACCTGCCCTTTTTTCTCCGTCGTGACACGTTTGCTCATTGTCATCCCCTCTAGACTTGCTGGGTGACTTTGTCACCTTGTTTTGCTGGAAACTATCTAGGAAACCATCCTGCGAAAGATACCCATATGGCTTGGCCAAGTTTGAAACTCTCGGAACGACGACGGTCTCGATTCTCTTGGTCGGAGGTGCCCTTGGTATAGGTTTTCATTCCTACCATCTCTTGATGGAGGCTCTTTCGGAGACCGCATCGACCCTCCCTCCAGGTCACCTCCACGACATTTTACAACACGTCGCCTCCCTTGGTCACCACGTCCCTGCCATCGGGCACGCACATGCACACGTAGATGTGCTTGATCCGAACGCTGCATGGTTTGCAGCCATCAGCGTGCTAACAAAAGAATGGTTATATCGCATCACGAAAAAGGTTGCCGACCAGGAACACAGTCCAGTCCTGTACGCGAACGCGGTGCACCACCGGAGCGACGCATACTCGAGCGTCGTCGCGCTGTTTGCCATCCTGGGGTCGTCCATCTTTCCGGCCCTGCCATTAGACCCACTCGGAGGTACGCTGGCCATATGTCATAAAGACTTGCCCGATCACTGATGCCAGGGTTCGATCCAAGGGCTGATCGTGTCGTTTGTCATCCTTGGTCAGGGTGTGGTGTTGCTCGAAGGTGCATTTGCAGAGCTGACCGACGCTGGGATACCAAAGGGTTCTCGAGATAGACTGGTGCACGCGCTGGACCCTTTGCTTCATGGTGGTGCCACAAGTGATGGCACCGCTGTCTCGGAGAGTTTTCGCGTGCTCGCGATCAGGGAATTGAGGGCGAAGCGTGCTGGGTCGTCGATCAGTGTCGACCTCACCGTCGACGTGCCCCACGCAACGACCGTCGTGACTACATTTGAGTTGGAGGGCGAGATTACTCGGTTGCTTAGAGATGAGAGGAAGGAGGTGGCCGAGGTTAGAGTCAATTTTCGTCCCGTCAAGGAGGACTCGCAGTAATTTATGGACGAAGCGTATTTATGTATCGACTCTTTCGTGTTGTCATCAATGACCCAACTCGAGCTCAGATATTCTCCATCGACCGAGCAAGACACGGGCTCGTTCCGACTCGTAGAACTCCCGCCTGAACTATGCCCACTCATCGATTCAGCGAAAACATCCCAGCCAATGCAAGTGACCATCATCATGCCACCACCTCGACCGAGTGACTAATTCATCGTCGCGCACAGACTCTTCATCAAAGGCCATCCGACTGAAGATGCGGTGATCTGCACGGCAGACAAGACATACGCGCTGCGCTCGATCGTGCTCTCCAACACCATGCTCGTCGTGACGCCCTCGAGGACTGATCCGAATGGGACGGTGCACCTCCGCGACCAGCTGCACGAGGTGCTGGAATTGGTGCCGTGCGTGCCCAAATTGCACAAGCTGTCTGTTCTCCTTCGGGGGATGGAGTACGACGAAGGAGACGAGGATCGGCGCGTCAGTCACGTCCCCGCGCAGCGCATTATGCCCGATAGCGCGACGAAGTACTCACAAAGTTTCGAAAAACCCTTCTAGACGACGCTATCAAAGTACAGTTACGAGCAGGCGCGCAACGAGATCCAAGCGAGCGACGCCGAGCTGAACCTCGGTCTCAAGGAACGGCGGATTCTCGTTCTCGACGGTTCGTCGTGCCCCCCGTCCCGTCGAGGATTTTCGTTTCCTCGTTCTCGATTCGGTTGCGCTCTCAACTGAACGCCACGCAGGCTATCTTCGCCCAATTGCGCCCGCGCATCTGAACACGATCCTGGAGCTCCTGCTCAACTATTTGATATCGCTCAATCTATCGCACGAGGCTGCGCCGGTGGAAGAATTGGTGTCGGTGCTGGTCGACGAACACGACGTTCCAAGCGAGGTGTCGGGCCAGGTCATGTCTTGGTTCGGCGAGGTGAACGAGGGTACGTGGAAGATGGACGTCAACGCCGTGATCGCAGAGATCGGGTTGGGCATCATCAGACATCACCGAGTATACTTTTTTCCCGTCGCCCTTGCCTCCGTTTCAAACTAACACCGCGTCGTTGGAAAAGCACGAGCCCGTACTGGAGCGGGAATTCATGGCCAAGTGGAAGAACGCGGTCGGCGACGCGTTTGAGTCCGTTGTTTCCCTCGAACTGCTCTCGGTACGTTTTTCCCCCCGGGAGGAAGAACACTGTGCTCACGCGACGACAGGGCAACTACCTCCAAAATTTCAATGACATTACGGGAGCGACGTTGAACTACCTCCCAGCATCCTCCCTCCCTTCAGATCCCGCTGCACGCTTTGCGGAGCTGTTCCTGACGCGCCAGAAATGGAAGAGCGAGGAAATAGAGCCTTTCTTGTCTGACATTGCCGTGAATTCAAAGGAGCGGGACAAGTTGTTGCTCAAATATGCGCGTGCGATGACGACGCCAGATGGAACTTGGTATACTGCGAGAGTGGGCTACAACAATTAGCCTTACACTGCGCTGCTCGGATCAGCAAAAAATCGTTATTGCGCAATTGTATTTCTTGTCACCTTTTCGCGTACGAGCTACTGAGTCTCGTACCGCAGGATAATATACATTACGCCGATCCATTACAAAAAGCATATCTGGGCCTAAAGATGGCCTAAACCAATTGCCATGCTAATATCTATTGCACTAGTCGTCCTTTCTTCGTCCCTTGCCCCGCGTTTTCACGCCATTGCCCAAATTCCTGACAGGCGAGGGATGATACTCTTCGTCTTCTTCGTCATCTTCCTTTTTGCGTTTTCGCTGAGAACTCGGTGGAGCGACAGAATACGATTTGTTGGCAGAGAGGATCTTGAGACCCGACGGCCCCATTAGACTGTCGATGAAGTTCCAGAGGGCCTTGCCCACGATGCCATTGTTTCGTACGTCGCGGAATTGCTCTCGAATTCGTAGACGCATGTGCAGGATGGCGTTTGCCCGCTCGTGGTGCGAATGTTCTCGGAGAACGTACAGCAGCGTTCCTACGGAAGAACAAGGCGGTCAGGACCACACGGCACATGCGGCATCACGCGTCAGGATGTCCATACCAATAAATACAAACTCGACAGGTGCGACGCGCTTGTCGACCTGCTCAAAGGCGGTGCTGAGCCCAGGCGTCGTGGCAATGTAACTAAATTCGTTCAACACGTCGCCAATGTGGTTCTTGAACTCATGACTCGGCTTGTCGATACGCGATAGCCATTTCTCGAGTTTCTGCGCCGTGGGTAGGGCGTGTTCCGGTAATAGGTCGCAACAGTACACCAGTTGTGCAATGCATTGAAAGTCGCGGCCACGTCGCGTATCCCACTCGAGGACTTCTGCAAGGCCGCCGTCGCAGTTGACATGCCGTAATTCGAGGTCGCCTATCCAGTCTGCCCAAGGGGAAGAAATTGCTTGCAGTTTTTCTGCGTGTGGTCAGCCTGTCGTTCTAGTCCAACACTCGGTCGTGACGCGCACCTGCTGCCGTCAAACTCATCCCAAGTTGTACCCGCTGGAAAATTTCTCTTTCAGTACCCGGTGGAAGATCGTGATACTCGACTGATGATAGAGCGTAAATGACGGGGGCACGTTCATACAGCAAGGGCACGGACCACATGTGATCCTCGTTTCTGCGAACCTCCGTTTCCACTGG
>JBBPMM010000474.1:0-21336 GCA_038090335.1 Solioccasus polychromus
AATCACCTTACATCCGCATGCTTTGCAGACATTTGGCAGGGCCCGAAATGACTCGGATACTACCGAGTCAGTGATTTATTAGTATTTAGTGAGGGAGATACAATGGATGCCACAGAATCAAATGTTATGCCTGACAAGGCGCAGCCTCGATCCAAGGCTCCAAGACCGCTGAAGGAACGAGACCAGATTAAACCGGTGAAATTAGCCTATCTGCATCGCTTAGCACAAGTGACTACTAGTTGATAGCGACGAAGAATCAGATCACGGTTACCCTGGCCCATTCCAGTGGTTCAAGTTGCCATATCTCATGACTCCTCATCAACTTAATATTTCAGATAGGACTGAAACATCTCCAGAATTAAATGTTTTGCATTAGAAGGAGCAGTAAACGAAAGGTAAAAGAAGTAATATAAGGCCACATTTCTGCTATAATGACATAGTGACTTAATCAGGTAACTTACTGTAGAAGTCTGCATAAAACATTTATTTTGGCAGTGTAATGTGGAAGAGTGTCATGGCATGCGGCCTAGCACATGCTACAGGCTATGCTTGTCAATCTAATCTAGAATTAGAGTCGTGGGAAAATTACATAAGATATCCCCGGCCTCAAACCGTGGAAGTTGGGGTCAATTGCAGTTGCGAGGATTCAACCTTCCAGCACCGCCATCATCATGTCCAACCTGCATGATTTCCTGGTGGAACATGCGACGTTCCCATCCCCTCAACCTAACGAAGGTCTATCTGCCGGTACCACAGACATATCTCTAGTTGAAGTCCCGTTGCTCGAGATGGAGTGGAAAGCCAACCACGCCGTGCGAGACAATACCCTTGTCCAGAAACTTTGCAGTACTCTCGAGAACATCCTTGGAGATACCCTTTTGGCAGCGGATGCCGAGAGTCAACTCCTATCGCGGTTTTCGCCTAGGATACAGTTCATTGCGCGTGGCCAAGAAGACCTCGATTGGAGAACGAATCCAAGCGAAAGCCACGTAAGTTTTTACTTCGTTCGAGGTCCAGCAATTCGGGCTGATCTTTGGAACAGAGTCGATTTTTGTTGGCCAAAGGCGTGCTCCCAGCTTTAAGGGACTGCTTGTGGGTGTGCGATAGATGCAACTTGCTGGTAAAAACAGAACAAGTGGCGGACAGAGGGAGCTCTAGGGTTGACTACGTTTTAAAAGTGGACGTCGAGGACGGGGTTCTCCTTGAGGCAAAATCCCCATCGGTCATGAATAATGTTCGCGGGTTGTTACCACAGAATGGTATCGAGCTGACGTGGGCTCCCCGTCAAACTTTGGCGCCAAAAATGCTTACAAAGGTGAGTACGCTATTTTCGCCACCTACAACGCTGGCGTTTAAGAAATACACGAAGGCTGCATTGTATTTGGGTCTAAGACGGATGGAATGGCTCTTTATTACCTGCCATAATTACTGGATTGTGTGCCGCCTTGTTAGGGACGATCACCACCCTTTCCTTGCCTACTCGCCAATGATCAGCATCGATGATTCATCGGTGCCCTTTCGAGCACTCCTCGGCGCCATCTTGTCCGTTGTCAAAAAGGTTCCTGTCGAGCCTACCGAATTCAATCCCAATATGGAACTTGATACTCTTGATGAAGAACGAGACGAGGGTCCTTTACCTGAAGATGATATTGATGATGGTTCAGCGTATTCGGCTAGTTCAGGAGAAGAAATAGCGGGCGATCCTCCGAATACCCGTAACCGTCACCGCACTGGTCAGAGGAAGGCCGAGTCCGAGCTAATGGTTTGTCCATGCCTCTTGTCGCCTGTCATTTGCCTTGCTCATTTATTCTTAGATCACCTCGTCTTCTAAAAATTCGCCTGAATCCTCCCAAATTTGGATACATCTCCACCCCTTCTGGAATAATATACTCGCCCCTCCGCAGTGCGCCAAGAATGGGGAACGGCGCCTGTGGCTGACCCGCTTCGTAGGGTCTGGGTCAACTGGCAATGTCTGGCAATGTCGCTTTGATGGCAGCGATGACTTTTTCATCGCCAAGATTGTCGAGGTGCTCCGCCGTGCTGATGCAGACAACCGACGACGGCTACATGATGAGTTTAACATCTACCTTACCTTGGAGGAGGCATACCAATCTCGTCAATCACATAATCGTATCGCTCCTCGCTGCTATGGTGCATTCGAAGGCAATGGCGTGGCCGTTCTCATTCTTGATTTATGTGATGGCGTTCTGAGTGAGTGGGAGGAGCTTAGCGATTCTGAGCGGTAAGCGGTAGCAGTCACGCCGAAGCAATTGCTCTCATTGACGATCACAATTTCCTGCAGATCTCAAGTGTATAAGTTGGTACGGGACCTTCATCGTATTGGGATAACTCACGAAGACCTCGAACCCCGGAATATTGCGCGTGCTCGTGAAGGTGGGTTCTGCCTCATTGACTTTTCGGAGAGCAAGAGGCACACCTGCAAGGGGAGCAAGGTACGTAGCCGCTTCACTCGCTCGATCGCTTACATATCAGGCTGCCTCATCCCAAAAAACAGACGTGTTCCGAACTGCGAACATTGCGAAACTGCTTGTGGAAACGACAGCCCCTTCGAGATGTAAATTTGGGGTGAAGGTGTTGATGGGGGTTGCCCCCGGGTCGCGAGTCTTCTTTGTGCCACTTGCTGAATTCGAAGTGGGTTTCCAAACCAAGTTGGGCGAATTCGTCTTGGGCGGAACTCTTCTGTCCGTTATACCCGTTGTGACACTCATCTTGAATGAGAGCCTGTGCAGGACAAGCAATATGAAGTAAAGGTACAGTCATTCAATTTGTGGGTTCCAGCGTTTGGCCCTTGCAGTTCGTGATCGGGTTGCCAGGAAAAGTGGCAATCAGAGGACTTAAAGTAAGTTGACGTTACGTTCAAAGTGTGTACCACCTGTCGTTGTACAAACTTGTATGCACTTGGCGGCTTCAGAGCAAATACCACGCTTAGTATGTAAGAACTACTGTAGTGTACTTTACTGCAAAAAACATCTCAAGTATATCCCAGGTGAAGAATCTATCGCGGTTCAAGAACATCCAACTTATTGATACAAAGTGATTAGGCGGCGGCCCTATAAAGAGGTATACGCCGTTGGTGCACAGTTTAAATAAACATATATAGCAGTTCAGAGGCTATTGGTACTTGCTCCAGGGTGAAGACGTGTCCTCCAGGCTGTCGAACGGCGAGGCATCGTGGCTGAGGGTGCCATTCGATGCGCTCGTGTATACGCGCACGTTCGAGGTGCTCAGCATTGGCAGACGCCGGGCAGGTATGGGAGGAGCCGCAGCCGGTAAGGCGGATCGGCGGGGAGGTGCTGGGGGTGGCGGGCTCTTCACCAAATCCGAATTTGTCCTGTTCCACGAAATGGGTTGGGGGACAGGTGGAGGAGGTCGGCGAGGCGCTGGTAACACGCCGTCGTCATCGACGGATGGCTTAACAGGCATCAAGAATCGCTCCTCCTCGTCATCGGGAACCGTGCTTGATATGCTGCGATTGTCAAAAAAGAGGCTGCTTGCCGATTGCGGTGGGTCCATGTTATGGACCGATTCGTTATCTTGGTTTCCATGAGCAGGATGACTGGAATCCGATCCAAAGGGTGACGATTGACGACTGTTTGGGGCCACCCGGACATAGTCTACAGGGAACAGGCCTTCGCGGCCGTCCTTGTGTCTTCCTAGCCACCATAGATCAAGAGGTTCGTCGATGACTGTAATCTCATCCCCTGCCTTGAAAGAGAGATCGCTATCGCGAGAGCCGGAAAAGTCAAACATGGCGCTGACGACCTTTTCTTGCCGAGTGGAAGATTTCAAAACGCGTCTATTAGCCTTTGGAGAGTCGACGCCTACATCCGCAGACTTGACTTTAGGTGATTTCCGAGAAAATGATCTTGAGCTAGGTGGACGAGGAGCGTCCAAAATATCCATATTATCCTTTTCTTCATCCTCATTCATCAACGCAGAGAAGGTATCGCGGTCTTTCTTTCCAAGCCCCGTAATAGAGCTGACTGCGTTCGTGGCCCACCCAGCAATACTCATCCTCTTGTTGGGCTTTGTTGCGCTCTCAGTTCCAGCTGTAGTGACATTACTGTCAGTACGCTTGCGCGACGCTCGAGAATCGGGACGAGAAACATTGGTCGATTTTTCGGCATCAGACTTGCGTCGCATGGGGGTACGAATACCCGGGTTATCCACCGATTCAGCTGACGAAGTACGACTTGAAAGGGTGGATCGCTTGGAGCGAATAGTATGGAACCTGTCGTCTTCGGGAGGCGATTGGGAACTGCTTCGCATGTCCCCAGACCTTGGCAGTGTCGACCTTTCACGCGTAAGTGATACATCAGCGGGGTTGCCAATCGGCACTCACTCATCACACCAGTTGGCTTTCACATCATCCAATATCTCAAAGTATTGTTTCGCAAAATTGAGTTGAATGTCAAGGAAATCCGTCAGTTCGCGTAATTGCGAGGCTTCGTTGTCCTGGATGTCCTGAATACGAAGGCGTACGGTCTTGGACGTCTCCTCACTAGAGACACGTGAGCATAAGAGAAAACAATATGAAAAGGTGGACCCACAAGCGTTCTCGACACAACTCCACTTCATATTCTGCCTCCCGCCTTTCTCTTTCCTTTTCCTTCTTATTGTTCTTGATCTTGTCAAGCTTGGTGAGAGCCGCATCGTAGCTCAGTCTGGTGTTGGGGCAGTAAGCACATGGCCGTCCGCACCAACGGTCGCCATCTTACCTACGACTATCCAGTTTCTTACGTTGAAGTTCATATTCCTTAATGTCCCGTATGAACCCATCACACGATTTGATAAACGTGTCCTGGAAAGTGAGGCCATACGCGTCTTGGAGGGTGGCTACCTTGCAATGGGCCCTGCCCAGGGCGACGAGACACGACCCTGTGATACGGTCAGGAACAGCGTGCGCGGTCGACACGTGGCACTCACCCAAGGAAGAGTCGTCGCCATACTCTTCCCCATGCGTGATCATGACGACCCCAAGCGCGTCCAGCGGCATGAGCTTGGTAGTCTCTCCAGAGCACGTGGATTCCTTCTTCTTTGTCAAGACATGGTAGTAATCTTCCGAAGCTGCCTGCAGCCTGACACGGGTGGCATCAGACCGTGTCGAGAGCAGGACCGAACGAAAAGAGTACCGAATAATACCCTGCTTTCTCAGTTGTATGGCTTCCTCTAGTTCCGCGACTTCCTCTTCTATGACGATCGTCTTATCACGGGAGGATATCCTCTCGCCCGCCCACTGGACCCAGTGTAAGCTCTACAAAGGCATCTGGCTGAGTAGTACACACCTGCCTAAGCTTCCCGAGCTAGGTCGAGGATATGCATGAGTTAGCGACATCGAAATCAAGCACGACGCACCTGTCTACTGGCCATGGATGTATCAAGAGAGTGAGTGACCCCGTTTCAATTTCCGTGGTCCGACATTTATTCGGGTGGCCTGATTTCAGGAGTCGGTTTTGCCCGACTCGGATCGTCGATTTGCACGGGCCCATTTCATTTTTGTCACAACCCTGAACAAGGACGAAGGTAACGAAACAAAGGAAGACAATAATCGACGGGTAACACAGCGTGTAAATATTTTAACGACACGAAAATAGCAAGCCAAGAATCGAACGAAAAAAATTTCATGACTTTTGAGCCAAACGCATGCCCTCTTGTATTGCAACAGCCTCTTCGACCCAGGGCAGCCTGAAGAAATCACTCCGCCGAAGCTCCTCTGCGCGAATGGTGGCGCCTTCGCTTGGGCCACTCCCAAGGACGCTCTCCAGATCTCGCGATTGTGACTCTAACCATGTTTGGATGAATTTCGCTGGATCATCCGCAAAGCTTTGCAGGAATACCCGTTTTGTGTGTGCATTATGCAACGACTGTGCAAGGAGCGAAATCTGAAAAAAAAAAAAAAAAAAAAAATCGTGGCTATGCATAAGATCGATCGGCGGAGACGGATGAACGTACCTCGTCGTCCAATTTGCTAAGATCTTGCGTACTCTCTTTGCTGGACTGAATGACCACTGCCATTCGACTTTTAACGTTAGTGTCTTCCATCTTGACCTCTATATCCCAGGCGGATGGTCGCTCTGGAGGCGGCACGCCCGGATTAAATGTGTAATATAGTATTATTGGATCTGGGGGCATGAGGTGGCGATTGACCAGTTCGGGTAGCTGCTGAAACACGATTGAATCCCCCCCGAAGATCTAGAAACCATTTTATCAGTAGCATCGCTCATCTGGGATGTCATGAACGAACTGGTCGCAAATAGTCGTCTGCCCTAATTCTCCGACGGTCCACTTTATCTTGCAGGCCATTGAGCTTGATATAGTTCCACAGTGCTTGTATAACACCTATTCGGCTCTCTTCCTTAATACCCAATACAAATTCTGAACAACTGCATGAGATGGTGCGAAGAGAGACGTAAGAGAGTTACCTAGATCGGGGCTAACTTTGTATTGTTCAGGGGTCTGTTCGAGGTGCATCAGAACTCGAACACGCGTCGGTTGATCGCCCATGCGCCTGATCGTAAAGCCGTCTAGTGGTGGTTGGGCGCCCTGTGGTCGGGGCCACTACAAATATCTTCTATCAGGTTCGCACATGAAACAGCGCTCGCGGCATACCTCGACGATATTTCCGTCAGGGTACAAACGTGGGTCACGGTCAAGTTCTACGACCATCCGCTTAATAAACGTCGAAAACTTGCGAGGTGGTACCTTGTCTCGAGAACGTTGATTTGATGGCTGAAAGGGTTGATACGCGGGGCGAGAATAGTGGAAAGTCGAAACCCACCTCCAGGAGACGCCCCTCGACTTTGAGTGACCATGCCGGAATACCTTGTCCTGTCTCAAAGTTCACTGCATCCCCTTCGGTTTCGGCCTCACCAACTTGCCACGGTTGACCAGAGACGGTGTGACTGATAAACACTCTCAGCGTTCGCGTCGTCTGAAAAGATCATTGCCTGAGCAAACCAACAAGACCAATACACACACCAAGACGTACCGTCGGGTTTCGCGCCAACGCGTCCTGAACCTCGACTCTTTTCCTAGTCATTGTCCAATCCAATTTTTTCTCCATCTCCAGCAGGCTTTGGTACATAGTTGACTCTTGAGCGAATTCGGGTAATTGAGCAAGTGCATTGGGTATGGATTTATCTGTGAGCTTGCGCCGCCTGTACGGGTAAACGTGGGCATGACACCGAGATTTATTGTACATACTTGGCTGTTTTGACGCCGTCCATGATAAGGTTTAGCTGAACGAGATGTTAGGAGAGGATGTAGGCAACTGTTGACGATTACCTTGGTCCTAAGTCCCACACGTGATTCACGACACGTGACAGTGAAAGCCCCTTCATACTGTCCACGTCGTACTTCGCGAGCCACAAGCACCTTCTTCCTCGATCACTAAATGCAAATTACCACCTTCTTATACTACTAGCGGCTCTTCGAAAGGGGGTCAGCATTGGCGTTAAGAAAACTCGTCATCATTAAGGTTGTTCTACTTTCTTTGATTTCCCTTGTCATTTCTGCTCGGATTTGTGTAGCCTCCATATCGTCCATCGAACGTGGGGAGGTTTTTTTTTTTTCTCGAGAACCGAGGCTTCTTTTCCTTCCTCTCTGTTCGTGCCATCGCCGTTCCCCTTACTTCGTTCAGTCCCCGTTCGCTTCCGTTGGTCTCGCTTACAAGCGCATTCCACGCAAGCAAGATTCTAACCACTATCCTGACCAACGTAATATCACAATATATGATCGAGCTAAGTTTCCCCCCTTCGACATCAACCCGCCCGCCAGATTCATCCATGTATGATCGTGACTCCCATTCGTAGTTGGGCTCTATCCAATAAGTGATGAACATCACGGTGGCTGGGCTGGGGACTGCATCCGCCCAGTCGAACCAATCGTCGTATTCTTCTAGTGGCCTGCCTTACGATGCGTTCGACCAGACCCACTGCTTAGCATATTCCTCTTTGGGTCGGATTCGCTTGGCATCGTCTAGCCGAGAAGTTGGGACTTCAGGTTGAGGGGGGTCCGCAAATTTGTGCGGTATGCGTGTCCGACACGACTCGGACGTAGTACAATTACATCACATGGTAATATCTTTACACAACGTACAATAGATCGTCTGATATCGATACATACTAAAAGTCCTTCAGATATCCTGTTCTAATGCGTCAACTGCCCACGCATCAGTGAGGAGACCAAACAAAACGCACTGTCTCGTCGAAATCATTCTCAGAAAGTACTCGCCCATCGAGAAGTTTCCCCATGTGCGTCGGTGCAAAACGCATCCCTTTTCTCCGAAGGCCCATCAATGTTTTGAGGAACACCGTGGGTGTACTTTGGAATGAACTGATAGTCTGGAGGCATTTTGGTCGATTGTTAGGCGGGATGAATCCATCGCATCCGACCTCGATGCCCTCGTCGCTTTGCAGCTCTCCCCCGTAGACGCAAAGGAAGCGACACAACCGAATGTAAGCCTCGTAGTCCTTAAAGTAGAGTTGTCCAGCAAACACATTCAACTGATCCATCAGAGGTATGGGGGGCGTCCAATTGCTTGGGACCTCTGGGAGGCTATACAACGTAAGGTCGTCGCACGGCTCCATGGATTTGGTGACGCGGGGAGTGTACAAATGGAGATGGACGTTGCCGCTCGATGTGATTCGTGGTAGCAAGCAATTGACTTCGAAAGGGCTCAAAATGACGAGCACGGTCACTCTCAAGTTTTTAGACCATTTTCCAAAAACAACCCATTGGACAGGGCGCAAGTAGTCGTCTAGCGTTTTGGTCGATTCGACGGTCTTTACAAAGTCTGTCGTCGCCAACACGAGTGAACTCCAAACTTGTGCTTCTTGGGTGGTCGCAGAGGTCGCGCCAAGTGTCTGGAACACGGGTCGGAAAGCTTTCGTGTTTTTAGGGATGAAACCCGTATCCACGAAGGAGATGACGTCTGGTTGGACGACGTGCATCGCTGGCGATGCTCTCGTGGGTGGTTCCACTTGGCGTTCACGTTCAGCCTCGTGAACGATCTCCCGTTCCTGTTCTTCATCCATACTCACATCACGGATTGACAAAGCTCCGAGTTCGATACAACGTTGGCGAATCTCCGGCACGCCTAGCAGCTTGGGGTTCAAAGCGACCTGTGGCCCATAAAGATCTTCCAAACTCTTGGCTTCTGGCTGAAGCCACTTGTCCGAAAGCGCTTCCGACGACATCGTGCCTTTGCAGAAGCTGGTCCAAACAGCATATCGAGATGTATGATCGACCCCTTGTTGTGCCCAATGAGGCACTCGTTGTTGAATATCGTCACACGTCTCCCGAATGGCCCAGTGTAGGATATCCATCGTATCGATGACATCAGATGGGGCCTCTTTTCCGGATAGAGAGCGGATACGCCGGTCGACTTCAAGAGGTGCAAAGAACATGACGGAATGACCGTGGACGAGTTTCCGCATTCGCATGCAGCCTACGGTTAATAAGTAATCAGCGAAAAAATCAAATAAAAGATGTTGGGCCTACCTTGAACCAAGCGATCCTTAGTGACTTTAGGGCCCAGTGTAACCGCGGCTCGGAATCCGCGCGGAAATTTGATGTCGGTGCCGCGAGTATGAGCATCATCCAGGTAAACGACGCATTGATCCAGTTGTTGGGCAAACGGAGACGAGAGAAAAAGCTGCGTGTTTCCGTCCCGCGTAAGCACCGTCAGCTCATCGTCTTCATTGAAATAGATGGCGGCCGAGGCACTCTGGTTGATGTCCAGCCATTCTTTAGCTAGTTCATTGTTCTGAAGTTCGAGCATTTGAGCACCGACATCCAATAAGACGCGGATCTCAGGCTTTTGGGAAACCAGAATCTTCAGGAATCCGCGTGTGGTTCGCCGCTCGCCGTTCTCGTGAGTCATACACATGTAGTACTTGTTCTCCGGTTGTAAGAGATATGACAGGACTTTCGCGTTGGTCGCTCGCTGATGCTCCGGGTCATGTTGTGTGATGTGCAAAGGGAGTAGATATCGAGCATCATTCGTTCCAGAAAATCCTAAACAGAGGCTGAGCCGATGGTCTCGGGTGACGTTCACTTGACTCACCTGTCAGCACACGCTCTTTCTTCTCTGATAAATCCCAACCGGAGCACGACAACTTTGATGGAAATTCTTTGGCCTCTTTCGGGAACACGACGCTCGAGAGATAGAAGTCGATGGTTGCTTTGTTCCTTGAGAAAAAGGGAAATAGAAACTCGTTCCATTGTTCTGATGATTTCACATTGACGCCTTTCAAAATCCGCAGAGCATCTGGCAGAGCGGGACAATCTCGAACCCAGAGGCTGTAATCCAGGGATGGATCGTCTTGTTTATAGAGGATTTCGAAACAAACTTTGAGTTGTTCTTCAGTGAGACCGCCATAGTAATAGGATAGGCAGGTGAGAACAATGGCAACTTCTGGATGTCCAAACTCAGCCCTTTGCGCGGGAATATCCTTTGCTCTGTATGGGACTGCGAGCATGCTACGCGCCGGAGCAAGGCCATAATCTACCCGCCAGCGTCGTTCTCTGAAAGCAAATGAAAGAATACCATTTGCCAAAAGGCCTCGCAGCAGCAACAAACCACCCCACAAGGGTGTTTGATGGAAGTATTCTTTTACCGCTTGGATTATTCTGAGCGAGACATCTGCACAAGATATGAAGCTTTGAATCGCATTTCTGAGTCCGGAAGAGAGCTGTCCAAAACTGAAGTTCGGAAGTACACCACCGATGACGTCTTGAACTATCCAGGATAACATCGTTGCGCAAGCATCTTCGTGCAAGATGCGAAGATGGGGAAACGATCCGGGTAGACCGCGTTCATATTCGACTCCAAATGGAAAAAGGTCCAAGAGGGAAGACGCATGCTTGTCTACGAGGCCGAGAACTTGTTCTGTAGTCGTCCATCGTTCCGGAAAGCCTTCCATATGTTGCTGGTGGCCAATACTGTATACCAACTGATATCGGACATGAAGAATTTCATCGCTTTCGTCCAAAATATCTCGTGAACGCGAGTGGAGCCACCTCTGAAGGTCCACACACAGGCCTGCCAGCTTACGGTCTTTCGACTTGGTCAGCTGTTTCTCCACACTGACAAGCTTGAGCGATAAAATATGCTCCGGCTGAACAACCAGAATTCCACGTTCCTTCATGCATTTCGATAGAATTTCACGCAAGGCGGTGGCTTTTTGGTCATCGATCTTGAGGGAACGAGAAAATGGGATGAAGCAGATCCGCCTGTTGAGGATTCCACCGAGGCGGTCCACGAGAAGGTGAAACATTTGCGCCGTCAACGCCTTCGGGACAATGACGCGGACAAGTTGATCTCCGTCGGCAAGGTCAGCAGCAACGATGGGGACGATCACGGACGATTTTCCCTCGCCCATATTGAGTTGCATCGCAGTATTATCACCCGAGCGTGGTGTTATCATTTCGTTGGCGACCTCCGCTTGAACACGACGGATCAAAAAGTTGCCTTGTAGCTGATGCGAACACAGGGTCAGTTTGTGTTCTCGAATGACATCCATGCCATGGGAAGCACACCTGAACCAGTAGCCAGTCCGGATGAGCTTCGGCTTCCCATCCTTCGCATCCTGGGTTACTGAGTTCCCTGTGGAATTCTTCACGAAGATCGTCAAGGTAATATTGAAGCAATCGTCGAGCGCGCTGTAGCTCGAGTGCGAGTAGAGTAAATTGTATGATAGAACTCTTCCAGTGATCGGGGAGCACGACTGGCGAGTTGGACGCGAGGAAGCGAAACAGCGCGAGTGCAGAGAGGCGTGGCCACAGGCCTGATAACTCTAAGGCCCGTTCGCTCTCGCTTCTAGGGCCGAGACGCCGCTTCAGACGATGAAGAGCCTCAATATATCCGGATCTGCACCGGATATAGTGATGCATGAGTGCCTCTGAAGTATCTAACATCGTCGCTCGTTCAGCAGTAAAGGAAACCTCACTCCTGAGGCAATCTGCACTAGTACGAAGGGCTGAGACATATCGTTGATGGAATGGATTCGATGTGTTTGCATCGATTGTAGTAATGAGTTGACGTAAAGGAGCGAGTCCAGGGACTGTGGTGTTTTCAACTTTTGACTTGGAAGCACGTCCAAGTCGAAGGAGTGAACTGTATGCTAGTAGGGATGGTGCGCGTCTCGTAAATAGCTGGTCCACCTCGAAAGACCACGGGGTACGCGAATGGGTATGTTGCGAGGGGTGGAACGAATACTTGTCAGTGGCGAATGCGGGAAGTCGGGAATATACGTCGTTCAGTATCTTCTGGACAACGGCGACGTGTGCCTTGAATTCGAGATTATGAGCACATTCGGAGAAGTATATTTGAACCTCGGAAGTCAATTCTGTCACGTCATATAAATTGGTGCCGAGTGTGCACCTCGGAGGAGCCTCGGACCACCAAGTCTTCAATAATTGGTTCGCGGCTGCGTCGCTGTCCACGCTCACTCTGCGTCTATATGCTTCTCGTTGAGTTTTTAATAATTTCTTCTTCTTTGTTCCATGCTCTGCAGGTGTGGTACTCTCCGGACTGGATTCAAAGGGGCGAGCACAGCGGGCAACGTATGTACGCAGGATCTCCAGGGAAGGGTGATATCCTTTGGAGAGATCATACGTCTTGTGCAATGGTGGGTTTTGGTAAATAAACTCCCAATCCCTTGCGAAGGCTACGAATGCTGGAACTAAGTCGGCGAGTTCCGGAGATGCATACGCCATAGCAGGAAGTGAGAAAAGCATGCAGTACCACTTTCCTTCGTCACCCCTTCGCAAGAGATTGTATGCTCTGAGCCAGGTCAACGGGAGATCCGGGGCCAACCATGATCTGTCATATCGGAGAGAGAAAGCGGCGTCGAGCGACACGGGCCCTTGCCATGATTCCATCAAACGCGTCAAGAAGTTTGCGGCTATTCCAGAACCGGTGGCCCTGCGGTAAACGACAGCGGCTGCAGTACAAGCACGATGTTCGCCCGAGTCGGCCTCTACCAGATCTCTGGCAGAGGAGCGGGTATCACCATTCGGCCCGGAAGGCATCCCTGAAAACTCGGACGGAAATAGATAAGCAGCTCGTCGAGCACTGCGCTCTAGCAAGTGGTTGTCAGGTGACGGAAATCCCAGGAATGAATCCGTGTGGCCTTCGTGGAATAACTGGATATTCTCGTAATGATCCTTGATTGCTCTGGAGATGACGTATAGTTCGTGGTGCTGAGAGCTCGCTGGGAGGTCGAGCCACACCACCTTTTGCATACACTTGAGCATCTGAGGGTACCAAGTGCGGGAGGGGCATAACGATGCGATCAATTTCAGGAGTTCTGCATCGCGGGAGCTGAGCCGCGTGGTCGACCAGCAGCTAGCTGACCGAAGAAGAGACAACGCTTCTTCTGTGCCTGACCTGCCTGTAAGTGGATCGATGCCACATCCGCTTGTCAGAGCGTGCAGGTAGGCGCAGTAGAGTTTGCTTGTCAAGCTAACGTTTCCTGTCAAACAGCCCAAATCGGTATCGATACTATAGGTTTGGTAAGGGACCCGATGAAAGGCAGGATCGTGGGTATCGATCTCGACGCAAACGTGGTGACAAACTGTCTTGAATGAAACCTTGCCTTCGGGAATGAGAACACACCGTTGGGTAACTTCTTCTGCATCGACATCATCCCTGAACTTGGGCCGAAGCACAAGCCGATTGAGCAGGCCGTACAGAGTGCCAAATTGTTGGTCTTCGTCATAAACCATACCCCGCAAGTTGTGAGATTGAAAGTCCCCGTCTTCATCGACATAGAATGACAAGCCATAGCGGGGAAAACTAGCCGATAGCTGCAAAGACGACGATGGTTCGCAGGGCTGGATTGGGGTCACCGAGACAACGAGATTCTTGGGTATGTCAAGTGGTTTCAAAAGACGCGACACCATGGCCCAAGATTGGCTTTGGATGTCCAAGAGAAGCTCCTTGCCCTTGCGCATACGATACTCTCCCGACGTGCATTCAAGGTTCCAGTTCTCCACCGAACTCTCCCAAAGCGTTTGAAGGGGCCGGATTTCCAAAAGAGAGGTGGAAAGGTTCAACCAATGAGCGTGTCCCTCAATCAATACTGCAGGCAAATCTCCCTCCAGAATTCTTTGAGGGATGAGCTCAATGGTTTCCGAATCAGAAATTGCCCGTATGACAAGGTCCGACTTATTTCGGAGAGAAAAGTATACCTGGTCGATCCAATTGCATGAGTTCATCATATTTATCCCACACTTCTGACACTCACCTGGTAATTAGATATCCTACCTCTGGTGGAATAATCCATGCCTGGCAGATCCCCGGGAACGACCTCCAGTACTTTCTATGCAAGCAATCAGGAATTTGTTTTCCACTTCGAATGGAGAGACGTACCTTGCCGAATATAAAATTATACAATGGATGCTGGAGAATATCACTCGGTAATCTCCCAAGTGATTTTCCGTTGACCAAAAATGACCCATTAAGTATATTGAAGTGCAATACTTGCGAGCATTGTTCAGCTGTCGACGCAGTCGTACACTCAAACCAACGCGAGTTCGGACACTGTAATTGTGTCCACTTCGAACCCGGACGATAGTAGGGCCAAACCCTTCGAATTGCACGATTGATTCCTTGGTCACTACAGTCAGCTTGAATAATGCGGCTCGTGGCATTTTCAAGAACCAGAGAGAGACGTCGGTGTCGATCAAGCAATAGCTGAGAATATGGGGAGAGACCAGAGGCGTTGCTGGGTGTGTGGTGGTGGATTAATATAGCGGTAGAGATCAGCATCTCGATGTCTTCTGCAGAGTGAAGGACTTTCTGGATCGCGGAAGGGCCGACATCGAACGTGGACCGACAAATAATGGCGTTGTCCCGTAAAAGGCCCCGCAGCTCTTCATCATCAGGTGCCGCAGAAAGTTTAGCCAATAGTTCTTGTATCCAGGCGAACACCTTGCAGCGTACAGTGCGAAGAAGTTTAAGCAATTCTGATGTGACAGCTGGATCGGGGCATGATGCAAGTATGCGACGGAGTAAGAGGGATATCGTATCCATGGTCACTCCTTCCAGCCAGTTTGCTTCAACATCCTGCAAGAGGCTCGCCAGCTCCCCAAGAATCGCGAAACAAAAAGAGGGTTTTTCAATCTCTTGATGCCACGTCCATTGTACTTGTGCAAAAGGTCCGACTTGAGAAACCGCCTGAGCAAATAAAATATGGACTTCGGGACGATGGAAGCTCAAAGACCGGCCTCTAAGCTCCCGTAAGATGTTGAGCCACTGAAGCAGACCACCGCTGCGCAGGTGTCCAAATGCAATATATTCATGGATGAGAAGGTCTCTGTGACAGTCTGCTTGGTTTGCCATGACTTCGTTTGACGTGTGGGAGGTGCCGTCAACATATTTTTGCAGATTTCGGTATGGTCCGCTGTGAACCTGGTAAGTGCAGTACCCACTGATGTCGGTATGACCCAGTGCCTTGGAGGAAGGCACACGGGCACGGGTGTCAAAACCATAGAGGCTTAGTCCGCTATTGACACAGACCCGCTCCTTGGTGGCCGGGATAGATGTTCTCTTATAATGAGTGACGACGAATGGTTTCGCGTCGGAAGCGAGGGTGAACCGTGAAGTCGGATGCTGAACGAGATACTGCGCGAGCCCAGCATATTTACCGAGTTGGATGTAGGGTTTCTGTGGTTGGGTTGGTGGAGAGCAAATATCCACCAAGAGATGGAATGTGATGGTGCGCCACATATTGAAGGAGATCGGACAATCTAACTCGAACACGGTTGCCTCAGCGTGAAGTCGCGCAGCAGGCAATGGCCACTCGTGAACATGTATCTTTTTCTGGAGCTCTTTTTCGTAACCACATTTCTCGCAGTTGCGGGCTTTGGAACCCACAGCATGAATGTGATTGATCAAAGAGGCTTTACTCTGAATTGCTGCATGACGAGAATTCGCTGTCTGCAGTTCAGCGACCTTTCGTTCAGCCTGTAGCTCCGCAGCCTTTTCAATTCTGTCTTTGAGAGACTGAAGATGCGAGGACCCCTTATAATAACGGACGGAGAAACTGTCTGCGGTGATTGTCGGCGAGAAAACCGACCACTTGAGTGACCGTGAATAGCGAGAAGAGAGGTATTCGTGTACAAGCCGAAGACGGTGAAGGTTATTGGCCCTGTAAAGTAACAAGGCTTCTAAGAGACTTATGGGGACTTCCGCGGAGTAGTCTGCGAGGATGGGAATGTCTTTGATAGTTATTTTGTCGACTGCAACCCAGAGCTCATACAAGGTCAATAGCATGATCGATAGGAGCTCCGGATTGTTAGCGTATGTTTTCTGTGCAGCCGAGGAGTACCTCTCAGCTAAAATGACCAATTTCTTGCATGATACACCAGCGCTGTCTGTGATCCGATCAACCCAGGCATCGATACCGTGCTCAACCGCCCATTCAACGTCGTAAAGAGCAATGTGGGGCTCGGCATCAAATGCATCTTTAAAAAAAGACCCATTGTTGGAAAGAAAATCTTCAAGACTGCCTCGGCTGTGATGTTTCGGTTGGAAAGTGGTGTCATGAAGAATGGTAGTGCAATTGCTCAGAACGTTGCGAAGATAGTCGCCACTCCGCTGAAGCGACAGCTGGGTATCTCGATTTAGGTCGAATTGAGACGGGAGGCTGACAGAGGATGCGTATTGAGGGACCTGCACCTCTTTCCACCTCTTCCCAAGGGTCGAATGAAGGGAGGCACATGTCTGCAATACGGTGCTGGAGAGCCAATCTGGTGCAGAAGAACCCAGCTTCCGCAAGCGTCGGCTGATCTTGGTTGACATACAGCGAAGGAGGTCATTCGGAAGGTCCGAACACATGTTTTCCTTCGCAAGGCAGCACATGAAAAATGTCATGAATGTCTTGTAAGTATTGTGTTCAAGGGTAGACCATCCAAACGAGGTCTGAAGGGCAACTCTGATGACAAGCCAGAGCGAAGATCGTCTCCAAGGTATTTCCGAATGGTTCCATACGACATCATCGCCCACACGTTTGCTAATGCGAGAGATGTCAGCAGGGCGACCGACACCTCTCAGAATGCCAGTAAGCAACTCGGTGATGTAACGTGGATGTGTGGTGTTTCGAGTCTCCAGGACTGTGGAGTGTGCTTTTTGACTAGTTGGGGATGCATCAAGTACGTCTTCATTCATGTGAGAAAGGAAGTTGACTAGTTCGGAGAGAAAGCCTTCGTCCTCAAACACGGCATGGGGTACCTCGATAGCAGGACCAGGATACGAGCGGATGAGCTTGCCTTTGGCACCCACCACTTCCTCGGCCTTGGGAGATACTTCAAATGACTCGCAGAGGATGACACCTCTTTGCTTTCGGAAGATGACGGCCGCATTCTGAGCTCGGATGAAAAACGTACGAACATCTACACGTCGTGAATTTATAGAATAGGATATAGGCTCAGAAGCTTACCTCCCACACTCATGCTGCTGAATTGAGACTTGGCTTGTGATTGGTCCAAACTCTCGAACTGAACAGCCGCCGCCAGACTGTCCAGCATCTTTGTAACGCTGTTCCATTGGGGCAGGTTGGGTTTATCGATGTAGTCTTCGTAAAGATGCGCGACGGAGGCAACTGCTCGGGCCAGGGAATGATCGAGTCGGGAACTGTGGTCGTCCCCGTCGGGAAGCTGGATGGGGAAAAAGACATGCCAAACGACATGCTGGAATGTATGCAGGTCCTCGACGAGGTCATGGACCGAGTGAGCCATTTGAGCAACGGACGATACTGAGAGTTAGAGGATGTGGCGTTGAAGAGGGTCTGTCTTCGGACTTGTTTATCTGTTAAGAGGTATCTGTCTTAAATGCTAAGGGCCGATAAGGCACACATAGGATGGACCCACAGTGCTATCAATCACCAACAAATGCACAGCTCGAAAGAAGAAGGTACAGGTGCATCACACGTTGCTGTGAGCCGACTAATATCCGTAGACCCGAAAGACAACGCCCACAATGAGATCTCGAAACACAATAGGATCAAAACGGAAGAACTCACCTCTCGGGAGCTGGAACTAGCTTGTGACCCCTCACTGGGATGCAACGGTCGTCAAGAAACTCGGAAGCTCAAGAATTGCAGGTGCAGGAGACAATGAAGCCTTTGGGGCGAGGTCAACGTGCTACCGTATGGTCGAAGCTGCTCACGTGACAAGTCTCCGACGAATCGCGAAAATTTCAGTAGCCTACAGTAATAGCTGTAACTGGAAGACGTTGAGCACATTACTGTAAAACGGAATACTTACAAATGGACATCACATGTTATGATCTCGAATGTTTCTGGTCTAAGCTTTTTTTTTGAGCGCGGAGCCAACACGGAGCAAGTTGTTCCCCCGACTGACAGCTATCAGCATACTGTACGTAAGTCCCTCGAAAATTGTCCCCTCTTGCTCCATTGTAGAAACAAGGGTCGCCGCTTCCTTTGCTGTCATTCTTCCAAACTCTTCCACTGCTGCTCCGCAGCCTCGCGTACGGCGGCAGGCATCAGAATGAAGACCTGCATTTCCGTTTAGTGGCTTTTATCGACCGTGTTGTGGTCCTCATGTCGTTGCTCGCCCAGAAATGATCAATATGCCTCGTTGTGATCTGAGAAGCTCCCACACTCTTGCCATGTCCTCCCGAAGCAGATCTTGAACATACGTCCTCTTAGCACCTTCAAGCCCATCCCGTGAAAATGCAACACGAAAGGTGATTTGACTTGCTTTCGCATAGACTTCCCATTCCGCACCATAGTGGTAGTCTTTCGAAGCAGGCCGGCAGCCAAAGTAAAGTGTTGTAGCTAATTGGCGTGAGTAATTTCGTTCATGGAGTGATCGAAGAAGACTGACCCTTGGTTCCTGTATGGACACGGTCCTCTATGACTGCTCGCATCGCGGCTATGCCGGACCAACGCATATAACAGGTGTCCGGGGATCTTTCGGCAGTGATATCAAGCCTTTACGGGCAGTGATCCGCCCTCCAGCTTGCCTCAGTGCAGACTATATTTAGGGAGACATTCACTGACCGGGCTGAAGTGTGGCAAGGAAACTCGTGCAGACGCCTTTTCGAGGTACCCTAAGCTTCGTACAATACTTGATGATCGCAACACACAAATGAATTTCGTGAGGGTGTTTCTACGGCTGTATCAATACCATGTATATTACGCTCGAAAGCGCACACCTTTGAAGAGTTTGATATTGAAAATTGTGATCTCAGTGGGAAGAATATACCAAAGATGTAGTCTCTGGGTATTTTTTACCGATCTGAATTCGGTGAGCACCTCTCCAATAGTGCGCTTTACCCTCTGACGACACTCGTACAAGTCGTCCTATGTGGTATTAGTCTCTAAGGGTTGCACCTCGTAAACGACTTACAGCTCCTTCATCCGAAACGAACCTCATCCAACTTCTCGCGTTCCACTTCATCTGTCGCAAACCAGCGGAGTAGCTCGAAAAAAGGACGGCGAGGGACAGCATTGAAATCAAGGTAGCAAGCGAAAAGCGTTCGAAGTGTTGTGATCTGAGGTGTGTGTTCGGGTAACGATTGGTCTGGGTACACTACTGAGAATAATGTGGAGTGTCCTGATCCTAAGCAAGTACCTTTCATCGCATGGGTGATCGAAAATGGCTTATCCGCGGTGTTTTCCCATCCCATTTACACCAATAGGCTATCTGATGCATGACAGCAACATGCCCTGGGAGATATATGTAACTATTATCAGCATAAGACCCAGTTCAATAGCTCCAATAGCATTTGCCTGCATCAGCTATAGGTTGGTTATAAGATCAGCAAACCTAAGCTGTCCCTGTGACAGCAGAGCCAGTGAGCCCCCACCATCTGGCCAAAAAATTGGAGTGCAAAAATTCATCTTCCCCTTCTACACCAACATGTGCACACCACCTGTTCACAATACCAAACCCCTTCCACCACACATTCGTGCATACCCTCACCAATTCCTCTTTGGATTTGCCTGCTTTATTTCTCTTTGTGGTCTACAGATTGTCAACATCATGTCTCAGCAGAGATGGTCTTGTGTTAGTGCTTGGTCCCCTGAAGAAGTCCATAAGCTCCTTGATTTCCTCATCGAAAATAGTTCAAGATTCAGAGATGCCAGTAGCTTCAAGCAACAGGTTTTCAGGGAGGCTTCGGCATACATTGGTGGAGACAAGCATAGTACAGCAGTGGGAATGAAGTGGAATGGGGTACATCACATATTATGGCTAGCAAGCATTGGTGCTTAAAACCTAACAGCTGAAAAGACTACATGGCCTTATAGAATCATACTACAATTGCTTAGGATGTCATTGGGACAACGTTAATGGGGCAAACATTGTAACACCTTTGGAGGTTGCCACATGGAATTCCTTCCTTGAAATATCTGCCAGCAAGGAGCTGGCACAGTACCACAACAAAGGGTGGGAGTACTATGAGAAAATGCAGCAGCTATGTCCACAAGCCAGTGGCGCAGGCATTCATGCTTATCTTCCCCCGGAAATTAGGTTTACTAAGGATCAGCATGCTCCAGAGCCTGAGTCAGTTTTGTCAGCTGGGCTTGGCTCAAGTTTGATGTACAATTATGCTGTCTCAGCTGCCGGTGCCAAGGAATCCTTGTCTTCATCTGCTGGCACAAGCATTCCTCCCCAGCTCAAGGCCCAGTCATCCTTTCCTTCATTAGTTTCTTCTCATTCACCCTCTGACCCCTTGCCAAACCCAGACCTGAGTTCGGACCTCTTTCAGCTTGCAAGTGGCATTGTTTCACTTGAGCCTGCTACTCAGACAGCAGCAATTCAAAGTGCCATTTCCAAGTTACAGTCTATCGCCTCATTGCAGTCTCCCATTGGCTCTGCACAGTCGTTTGTCGACATTGGTCTGCAATCTTCCTACACCAGCCCCACTAGTGTCTCTCAGCCCTCTCACCCTATCCATGTCAAGCCACCCCTCTCCATTCCTCCCCACATTGCCACATCACCTGGTGTGGGACCTGTGCAGTGAGGGGGATCTTGTACCTCATCACATAGCTGAGTCTCGCAGTCGCTGCACCCTCCTACCTGTGTATCAAAGTGAAGCCAGTCAGCAGCTGCAGAAAACAACACCAGCAATGCTGTTGCCCTGACAAGCATGAGTGGTGCAATCCACCACATAGGCGACGTCATCAAAACCACTTTATCATCACCCCTTCCAACCAAACATTCTGTGCCAAGTGGCTCGGCCACTGGGCAAGACGACTATCTCATCCGTGCAATCAACCGCATCAATACAGACACAATTTCCAGCAATGACGTTCATTACTGCATCACAATGGCAGTCAT
>JBBPMM010000475.1:0-21306 GCA_038090335.1 Solioccasus polychromus
GCGCGTATGTGCCACCATAACTCTCAGCGGCGACATGGAAGGGAAGGGACGCATATTCAGGGAAACGATTCAGGAAGAGCTCCAAGAACGCATATACGTCCTTGCCTGCAACAGGGCTGGTGTTGACGGAACTTCCGTCTTCAACATATGAGAATCCCACATCGACGGGTTGGTCGAGGAAGATAATGTTGGCATTCGTGTTCCAGCTGTGGGGGTTCGGAGTCGTGCTAGTTCCATTATTGGCAATGCGGCAGGGGCCGAGCTCAAACAGAAGACCGGTAGAGGAACTGCAGCCAGGGCCACCGTTGAGCCATAATACGAGTGGTGCATTTTCCGGGTCATTTCGAGCTTCGAAGAACCTGAGAGATTGCAACCGCGTAAGATGAACTACGGAATGTCACAATGAAACGAACCAGAAGAAGAGGTGCTTGTCGTCGGTAATATCAAGGTATCCAGAGTACTGCTGAACGGTAGGATCACAGAGTGTTGGTTCGGTGAGCCTGAGCTGATAGTCGGAAAAGTGTGAGTGCTGGACAAGCTCGTCTACGATTTCATCAGCCAAGGCACTGCATCCTGTTACGGAGAAACTTACACATCAAGCCGTGCTCCTGTACATATGTCTTTCCATCAATCAACTTGTGAATTCTCGCACCAGCTCCGTTCGGCCCAGGCAGGAGGGAACCGGGCAGTTCACTGACCGCATCACGAAGTGGAGAAAAGGCATCACCAAGCACAACCTGTGCATCAGGGGTAACCGACGCAAGGACGGTAGAGAGGAAGACGAGAGGCAACAAATTGAGTACTCTCATCGTGGTTACTGTGACCGAACAAGTTGTGTACTAGCTGTCGTCAGCTTCACTGGGAAACTTGAGCCACTCCGGTTTCCGATAGCCCCTCCGTTAGTAATACAGTCCTACTTGCTTTCTACCCCAGAAATAGCATCCTCGAGAAGCGCCAACACAACACTTGCAGATCCCCATGACGACTGAAATCCCATTCCGCCGTGACTGCGAGGCCCTGTGGTCAGCAGTCGCCGTTTCATAGGTATGGATTTATTGCTCACCCATAGTTATGAACAACCGGCATCTTCTTTCCTTCAAGTTCAAGGAGATTCACATCAAGCCTGATTCCTCCCTTTCTTCCAGGGCGCAACCCGCACCCCTCGTCAACAATGAGTCCTTCAAGGTCCTCTACCTTTGGTTCGCGGAATGCACGGACAGAGGGAGGTGCAAGGTCAGGACAGAGCCCGAGTACACTGCGGAGGATGTAGTTTCGATCAGTGGCACGCGGTACCGAACACCTTTCATTAGAATTACGTTGAGACATAGGACAGATCTCTTGGAAATTAACAGACTCGCCAGTCATTTGGCACTTTGATCCCGCCGACGATTACCTGTTTGCACGTATGGAATCAAGCATTACCTTGGAATAGGAAAGAAAGAGCACGTACGTCCCCCGTGCATCGTGGCATCATGTAAAGGTATGAACCATCCGCACCAGACAACGTCCTTCCATACTTGACCCATGGCGCACGTAAAAGAATGGTTTGTCCACGAATGGGGTAAACATCTTTGTCTTCAATGCCTCCAAGAAAGCGAGCACCAATACCAGGGCATGCAACGATAGCTGCAGGTTCCGTTAAACCATCTAATGCCTATGGATCATGATCATACCAACGTCCATGTATAGATCCAAAGATTTTGAACTACCTGGGAAATATGCTGCAAGCTCGCCCGTTTTGTAGAACCTCCACCGGATAGAAAACGGGCCAGGAGCCAATTCAGATATGCCGGCGTATTAAGGGTGAAGGTAGTGAAGGAGTACCCGGCAGTGGAACCAGGGATGAGCTCGTGTTCTGATACCGTGCGGAACTGTGCAGTGGGTGACAGAGTGTGCATAATCCTTGAAAAATCGAGAGCGTGGAGGACTCACATTGGGCATGTAATCTAGCCATGGAGAAGGATCAGTACCGTCTGCTCGAAATTCAGTTTGTGTATGTCTGAAGAAAAGCCCCGCAGTAGAGTTTGTTGCTCCTGGTTCTGAGTCTTTCCACATCGTTTCGAATGTTTCCTTGTCCAGTACTATGTTATCAGGAGGCGAATCGAATCACAGCCAATAAGTGCAGAATAGAGAGGACGTGGCACACATTTCTGTCTTGCATCCCCAGAAGCCTGACTGACATGGTGCGCGCCCTATCGACGAGAGGTAATTAACACATACGATTGTTGGTGATCAGTCAAAGAACACCGACAGCCCAATGACTGGTGTACCGGATCGTTCGCGGGTCCGTGGGAAAGGTTTCGGCAACGATGATGACTTTGTACTTGCCTGTCTCTTGAATGCAAATGGCGGTGGAGAGGCCGATAACACCTGTTCAAAAATACGTGTTGTCGTGACAGTAATAAGCAAATAAGATAAAATGTACCTGCGCCGATGACTATTATATCCTGTCGTTCGTTTGACATCTTTCTATGTCTAGAGTTTTAGCGGACAAGAGCGCCGTTTGATGCAGTTAACTGATCCCAAGTACTAGTAAGTATTGTGATCTTGCTAAACTGTTGGCGCGGGAAAAAGAACTCTAAAACATGAACTTTGTCGAAGAAACAGTGGAGAGTGTTAAAAAAAGCAATACAACCTGAAGTTTCACGAATGGCAAGACTGGAAGTAAGTTAGAACCTTACTACTAGTTGGAAAGCAGAGTGGAGCCATGCTCTCGCGTAGTGGAGTGTACTCCTGAACTGGTTCACGAACATGCTGAGCGTAACGTCAGTTTTATCCTTACCTTGCATTTTTCACTCCAAATCGCGCAATGTTGTAGACCAGATCAATAATGCGGTTACAAAATCCCCCCCCCAGAGACTAGGAAGATAATACCATTCTACGTTCTACTACTAGAACCTACTAACCCACTGCCGTTGTTGATGGTAAGTCCTGGAGTGTTCGCATCGGTATTGTTTACGATGTTGTAATTGATGTTAAAATTGAGAACATTGAGACTGGATGCCGACCCAGGACTATTGGGCAAGGTAGTGTCGCCTTGAGCAGATGACGACACTTCGGTTTCAGGTCCAGTTCCGGTGCCTAACAATTCAGCCGATCTGTTCACAATTGACAGTATAGGATTTATCGTTGCCTCACTTTGGGTCTGTCCTCCTTGGTCGTCAGAGGGTAGCGAGTCGTCGAAGGGGTTCACAGACGCCAGAATGGAGGCTGCTTCCTGGAGAGTGCCAATCACTTCCGGTGTAACAGGACCATTCACTTCCACTGCCAGACCCGAAACCCGTTCGTTGTTTGCGACGGACAAGCCTACACCTGTTAGTTAAGGGAGCTTGCAACTGCTTCGGTGTGCACATACTTTCCACCGGATCGAGATCTGCTGTGGGCGTTGACAGCCAAGATCTCTTCAATCGGTCAGAGGTTGTCTGTAATGTATGGACGTCAGCCCCTTTCAATTCGTAGTTTTATTGCAACCGGAAACTACCCTGGTTGACTGCCACAGCTCATATGTACCATCGACATATGCTCGTTTCGCACGGCGTAATTGGAAGAATTTGAATATCCAATCAACTTTCTTAAACGATTCAATTTCCTTCCCTCTTTCTACAAATCTGGTGAAGCAAAGAAAAGTAAAGTTATAATGTGAAACACGCAACGCTAGTTTGCTCACTCGTCGTATCGTGCTCTTGTCTCTCGGAGAAGATCGTGGTGGTTTTCGTCCAAGTTTTTGGAAAAATTACGGATTCTAATCATTTCATCCAATGTAGCCCGGAGATATAATTGACCCGCTTGCAAGGAACCTTTAGCAACGACTCTTGCAAGGGGTGCTGTAGAATCGTATCTTCCAACAGATCCAAGATCTGATGTGAGGAGCACCGTCTGAGGATCATTGGATGCCATGGTCAAGGGTGTGCTTATCTTCCACTGGGCGCTCTGGTACGCCTTGAAGGGGAGCCATACGGAAGAGGTCTCCCCCAGCAACCCTTCCTTCAAGTGGATTTGACTAAACAATGGTCCTCGGGGTCCAATATGGATTCGTATTTGTTTGTGTTTGGATTACTTACTGCTGAGGGGTGATGTTAAGGAAAACGCTACGCATGCATTTCCGTTCAACAAAACAATTGGTCAGAACAGCCGAGGAAACACAACTCGCTCAGCTTGAGCTCGCGGCTTTTGGTGACGCACCGACGAACAAAGTCGTTGGCCAGCTCTCTGAACCAGAGCTCTGGTGGACCAAACAATACGGTTGGTTGAAGGACAATGGATACATACTTCGACCACGTTATGCCCCGGATTGGGTACCCTCTTGGCATGGAACTAAGAAGAGCTGGCTGGTGTGTGAAGATAGTAATTCTGCCCCGGTAAGCGTTTAGTAACTGTCTTTGTTGCCTCGCGACATTTACTCGGTAGATTTGTAGTATGCTACCAGAATCCTCGACGCAACACGTGCTTCAGATGGTGCTTTTGTTACGCTCAAGATAGTCGACAAGAAGCACCACCCCCATGAAATTGATATCGCAAGATATTTTTCCTCCCAAACCTTAATCGCCAATACTAATCATTGTGTCCCGGTATACGACGTGTTGCCCGTACCAGGTGACGAAGACAAGGCAATAATTGTTATGCCTCTACTTCGTGACTACAAACATCCACCTTTTCGTACTTTTGGAGAAGCAGTCGAATGCATTAGACAATTATTTGAAGTACGACTTTGTACGTTTTTATTTGCTTAATTGCTGACCTTTGATAGGGTCTTCATTTTATGCATATGCACCGTGTTGCTCATCGGTAAATACCTTCTCCTGCTTATGGAGATTGGTCTGGGAGTTTACCAAATCCAAGCGACTGTTCGTCTCGAAACATTATGATGGATCCGAGTCGACTCTACATTGACGCATTTCATCCTGTGACTCCTCTGATGAAACGAGACTTCTCTGGATTTGCACGCTACAAGACTCGAACTGAACGACCTCCGAAATATTTTTTCATCGATTTTGGCTTGTCGCGTCGCTATGATGATTCTACTATCAAACCAATGGAGCACCCCATCTGGGGAGGCGACAAGGAAGTTCCGGAATTTCAGAACTCCGACGCTCCTTGCGATCCTTTCCCCACTGATGTCTTCTATATCGGTAATGTCATCAAGAAAGACTTCATTGATGTATGTTGTCTTACCGACTGCATAATAACCTTGGTTCAAACGGATCTAGTCCAAATTAGGGTTTGACACTATGATACCTCTAATAACCGAAATGATTCAGAAGGATCCTTCAAAACGTCCTACCATGGAAGAAGTTGTTCGGCAATTCGATGCTATTCGGGCCAGCCTTAGTAGGTGGAAGCTGCGTTCCCGTGTGGTCGACAAGGGGGAAAACACGTATGTCAGTGTTACTCGTGGTACCCTTCACTGGATACGACAAATCGGGTTTATCACGCGTGGCATCCCACCCGCACCCGAGTCTCTATGATCATTGATGTTTGTAATGTCACGTTACAGTCGTTTTCATTGTGGGTAGATTCTGGATGGCTGATCGTGCTTCGAAAGTTACCTTCCTGCGAGAATATTATTTGCTTACATAAGTCATGGCTTTCCTCCATTACTTCCCTAATACTTCGGCACCCCGACGGCCCTGTTCAAGCAGGAAGGCCCACCATAGTCCTTTTAAAAGGCTCAGGGTGCGGCGTGCCCATATTAAACATACCGTGTCCGGCATGGCTACATGCACCTGCAGGCTGCGATTAACCACGGCGGAACTCCCACCTTTTGGCAGGAGAAGTCGTCCCTCTACTATATCTTGAGTGCGGATAGCGACAGATATGCAAATAACACTTATTTAGAACAAGGGGGCGAGTAATGATAAAAATAGAATGATATGGCCACTAATTCCAGACAACCGCAAGCCTTGCCGTGTAGGTAAATAAACTCAAGCAGGATGAGCATACGCGCGCCGATAAGTATCATCTTCTGCCGTTCGTTTGATATCTTTTACAGAATGGAACTTCAACCATCAGTGACAGATTGTATGGCAGACAAACGTTCCCGCGGGTTGCTGCAATTGGACACAGTAGAAACACCTTCAGTAGGGACCCCATTTCAAGTTAGTTGACTACTTTTTTGGAGGTGCGTATGTCCTATTGTCCTCAGTCGGTGGCACGAGTGACATTAGTGCAGTGAGTTGGGCTGGCTGGGGAAGTTGTAAAAGGAGGAGCTCCAATAGATCCGCTGAAGAGCCGTCTCTAGCAAGCGCGCTCATCCGTTCCATATCCCGCAGAATCCTGTCGATGTACTTGGTCGCTCTACAACCTGAGCACAACACGCATGAGCAACAGTCTCTAGAAGGGACCGGATACTTCTTTCGATCAGGCGTCGTATTGGTGATAATATTTTTGGACCGGGTTGTCTCTGGCGCAACTTGGCTGTACAGACATTGTAGGTATCTTGCTGTTCGTAAATCATAGAAGCAGCATAAATTTAATTTGTCAAATAACGAATATATACCAATCTCAGGGGTCCTGCATTTTCAAGTTGATAAATGTGTGCACCACCGAGTTCGGACTTGGGGGATCCACACCTAAATAAGTCCAGGATGGACTGAACGTCCTGAAATAGCACAGGCTGGACAGAAAGGATTCAGATATCAAACACACCCATTGCAAGGGTAAACTGCCTACCTTTTGTCCTCGCTTTTCATCTGGGCACTCTTGGTACCTTTCCCAAAACCCGGTGGGAAGATGTGAGCAACTTCTGTGTCAGCCATTATTCCTGGAAACTGGTGGTTCCTTATCTCATTTGCCGCATCATCGTCATTGCAACCAGTAACAACATAACGATACGAAATAATACCTGGTAGATATTCACAGCACATTAACATTGAGTACAATAGCATCGGCTTCGAGTGGCACTTGCATTCTCTCTGAGTTTTCTACTTGCTGACTCGGATAGAGACTCCTCTAACTTAGACATGATGGATTCAATTTCGCCAGAATCTTGGGGTGATGGTATGCTACTCTCATATGTCGTTTTTTTATTGTTGAAAATACGAGTATATAGCAGTCCTAATATAGTAACTGCGGTGCAGTAACCGCAAGTATGCCTGACGTAAGGCGGTGACGAGCTAAATAGGGTAGTCGATATGGCGTAGATAATCGACTACAGTAGAATAGATAAAATGATTAGATTGGGTGCGTCACGCAAGAATGATGATGTTTTGGCAGCAAGACGCGCGCATTTTATTCTCGGTACTCCGACTTTTTATACTACATAGCGGATGTCTCAGGTTATTACTAATGCGCTCTTGTTTGAGCCGCTCGGCTTGCTTATATAATATATTCACGCGACCGTTATTTCGACATTTATGACTAAGAAAGCCAATTCAGATCAGGAGAGGAATCTCAATAGAAAAACATACATAGTTTGATAAAGTACACCAAGTACCCCTTCCTTTTTCAGTTTCTCCCCGAATTTGCCGTGCATAGTAATTCCGGGACCAGCAAAGCTTGTTAGAGTGTGAAAAAAGTGAGAAGATACCCAAGGATCCGCGTAGTATTTTTCCCTCTCGAGTTCGACAGCGATCCTGTATGCTTCAGCGATCTCAGCATTTCCTAATAGTTTTGGAGAGGGCTCGAGTAGTGGTGTAGTTCCACTTTATTCGAAGTGTTTGGACGATATTTAAGATGCGTGGTTGTGGATACATTGACAGATCAGACTCGGAGCTCGGCGACAGAATCATCCATTGCCTTCCAAATTCAATGATCTTAGCGCGAGGCTTTCGCCATTAATTTAATAAGCCTTGATACGTGACTTGAACCACTGGTATGTGTCTTTTGTACCTTTGTCTCATTGTATACGGGAACAAGAAAACACCATCTGAGCTACGTCATACAGTGCCCTTCACACCTGACTCGGAAAAGTATCCAGTTCCTTTGAGAGTCTATCTTGCCGTGCATACAGTGCTCAGGTTTCCCATCTTTCTGTGGCAGCAGAGTCACGACGGATTGACAAATTTTTTCAAAGGTAGTGAGGCGACAGGTGTTCTTGTTCTACAGCAACGGATTTAGACTTTTCCCTTCTTTGCATTAGCTCAACCTGTATAAGCTGACGTACGGTTCGACACTACCGGCTTTGACATCTTGTTTGACTTTCTTAGAAGACAAAGCAACACAAGAATTTTCAAACAGACAAAATAACTCGCAGCATTGTGCCTTGCGTATGTACAAATTCTAAAGAACACCGTGTTACAGAGGTAAAACAACTTTTCCGACGAATCCAAGACAGCAAGGCTTGCGGAAATACTTGACGAGCACGTTTGAGCGCTACGTCTAACTGCGTATGTTGGACGTAGTGCCAGGGCAGAGCGTCAGGGTGATGTCAGTGTTGGAGCAGGTGTAATCGACAAGGTCGGCAGGCGTGTATCCACCTATGGGGTGGGCAAAGAGAAGAATATAAGTCGTATTCATGCGGTTTAGCGGCGACGACCTACCGGAGCCGTCATTGTCCGGGAATGCGTACGCGTTGTAGCACGTATTGTAGTAGAAGGGGCTGTTCGGGCCGGGACCGGCGTTGTTCACACAACCTCCACCGCTTGCGGGAAGTGCACCACCGCTGCACGCGGAAGCGGACGAGCAGCAAGGAGAGTAACATGTGTCAGTTCCCGGGCCGGGAACAGGCTAAGTGTTCATGTCAATGCGGGAAGGTAAAGCGTTGCAGTGAAGTGCACTGACGCATCCGGAGGAGATTGTGCAAGCGAACGCATCACAGCTCGTGTCGGCCGAGGAAATTTCCATGCCAACATTGTAACCATAGATGAGGGAGATGTCATAGGTAACAGATCCGGGGATCGCATACTAGACAGAGGTAGGGGGTTCAAGATATATCACTTGTAGTGAGTTGGATACATACAAAGTTGAATTCAGCACGACTAAAGGGCGTTACACCGTCCCAGGTGGGTCCACCGGTGGTGCAAGAAGTACCCCCGGAGTTGCATCCAGTACCTGCGAGCGCGAGTAAGCAAGGTGCGTCAAAGGAACCGATGGTCACAGTACTCACCGACGTTGATGGCACCGTCCCAGTTGGAAGTAATGCCCATGTTGGCACTTGCACCAGCAGCAACGGTCACATCGTTGTCGATATTACCGAAACTGTTCTGGGTATAAAGGAAAACAGATTCCGTGCACTTGTTGACAACGGTCAGGGACTGAGCCTGAGCAACGGTGACGAGTGCAGCAAGAGCGAGCGCAGAGATGAGAGACATGCTTGTTTGTTAGCTGAGGAAAGTGAGCTGGAGAGAGAGTTTTGCGCCCCAGATTTTATACCATCCGCTGCAGACACTCAGCCTTGCCGGTGAATTCGATTGAAACCCGGGGTTGCTGGGGAGCGGAGAGCCATCTGGGGAAACGGATAATGGAGGGACCGATGCGATCCAATCCAGACCAAAATCGTGTTTTCCTAAAGCATCTGTAGTCATCACGCTGTTAATAATAGCCAGGATACGGGGACTATGGTGAAACCGTTGTACAGCGATTGAACTTGACGCTGTCAAACTAAGTTGCAAAAGGCTAGACAAAATCTGGCACATACTTTTAGAACGCTCCAACATCCAGTGCTGCGCATAAATCCGCAGGCTCCAATGCAACAGCCATGCATATATACCGAAGTGGTGGGCGGCGGAACTGCATTGATCCCGCAGCAGCTTGAGAGTGACACTGAGAGCTCGGTATTGAGAGAGCGAGACGTCTTATTTGAAAGTGAGACAGGGATTTTGAAATCGTTGCCGTTTCCCTTTTTGGGGTTCGAGTCAGTGAATTGCTACTACGACTTTCAAAGGACTTTCACAGTCCCGTCGACACCCCGAGCCTGAGGTCTGACGTCAGAATCCAGTGCTTATGGACCCGGTGTTCCAATTTGGAGAGCTTTTTTGTGGCCGCCGCGATCATTGCGATCATGGGCTGCAAGCGATGCCCCCGAGCGCGGAGATATGTACGCCGCAAAGATGCAATCTAGCACGAGGAAAGAGACCTCAGCGGAGGTGTGGCTCGATTCACCGATCGGAGTTGCCCATGGCAGGGACTAACCATTTTCCTTTGTAACAACTTCTCACAGTATCGACAAGAATACTTGTCCTCGAGTCCGAGCAGTGCGCGGAGCCAGCCATCTACGAGGCAGGGTTTGATTTTTTCCATCATTTTCCATAGCCCCTTCTCGAGGAGTATTACAGTAAGACTGAATTTATTTATAAATTTGGCTCAAAGCGGATCAAACATCGGCCGACTATAGTGGCAGCGCATGGCCGGGCAACATCAGAATTGATATCCTGACGACAGTGACACGATTGACACCCTTGAACGTTGAACCCCAGAACTGACTGCGGGGGTGGTAGTGTCAGACATGCATAGGTATACCTGCCAGGCTCGCCGAGCTTCAATGGGAATGACACGTCACGCGCTCAGGAAAAGGCTGTCATGTTCGACTCGAAGCTACTGACGGCTTGCAATTTCATCTTCACAACAACACAGGAACTCCACGCTCAACGCACACATGTCCCCGTGAAAACTACTTTTGTCCTTCCGCTTGGACACGCCTCTGATTATTTGGATCCCGACACTACATCGTAATGATGCGCTCTGCGTGGAGTTGATCACAACGGCCAAACTTTTTCGAGCAGAAACGAGACCAAATGGCCCAGCAAAGATGAATCGGCTCCTTTGGGTGTGTTGCCGACGACTCATCTTTTTGCCGGCGACCCCATTCTCCATCTCTGGGGTTCTCCTTCCATCGGACTACTCGATATGTAGCCCACCTGCCAATGATACTGTCCCTACCAGGAATCCGCTGGTCTGTGGCATTAAGGTTGTTCTTGTCGTCCGACCTCAACTGCCATCTCCTTGGGCGGCACCCCAAAATCGTCACACCAGATGGACCCCTCCAAGGACCCGTATCCACCCGGGGTACGTCACCGCTCCACTGCTCGGGTCCCAAAATATCTACTTCGCACTGTCTTTAAGCTTCCCCTTCTTTCGTGACAGTCATTGGGCCCACGGACTGCAAGGAAGCGAAATACGACTTTCAGCGTCAAGAAGCCCCTATGTCGGCGCCCGGGGTGATTTAGACAATCAATGTCAAACTTGTCTTCTTCCAAAGTCCACGGAGTTGCTCCCATCATATGGCATTTTCGTCACTCTTTTGACAAGAGAAGAGGAAAAACGGTACAGAAGGCTTGCGATGCGATGCGTTCACCACTTTATCACCGACCCGCCATCACTTCGTCGCTGTCGGATCTATCTCCCCATCTCCCCCTTTCTCTTTGCTCTTTGTCGTCCTGTTTTCGCCTCCCCCTTGCCAGAAGCCAGGAAGAGCGAGATACCGTCTCACTACCGACGTCGGCTCGGAGTGATGCCATCCAACCATATGGGCGTATGCCACCCCTTTCTGCTCACGCAACTAGAGGCCACTGCGATGACAAGAGGCACTGCATTTCCACCGACGTCCAGTCTAGGCAATCCGTCGATCCATCATCGGTCCATCTGCCACGACCCACTCGCTCGGACTGAAAGTCCGCGATGGCCAAGACTGAACCGCGTGTGCGTCATTTGCACCCCGATCGACGTTGGACGATGCCCAATCCCGTTTTCGCGTCTACCCCGCTATGACAAGACTCGCCGATGGCCGCACCATCGACGTCCGCTCGGACGGAAATGTTGATCCGTTCAGCCTCATCGCCCGTTCCACGAGATAAGGCACCCCACTCCATCTCCGACGTCCACGGTCGCCCGCACGTTCCATGAACTTTGTGCGTCCAGCCCGCCTTTTTTTTTATGGTCGACGAGCGCCTCCGTATTATGCCGAAAAAAAAAAAGAAGACGATCAATCGTGACGATCCGCTTTACCATACATGACCGACGACGTGTTCACGTTTGCCTGCCTGCGATAAAGGTGATCGTTTTCTCTTTTGGTGTGACATCATTTGATCGTACCCATTCGTGGCGTCTCCTCGGACTCTGCTTCATAGTCCAAAGCTACTCGAGCGCCTCGCGTCTAACCCTTTACCCAATTGAAACTGAGTTGTCATCGCGCCGTGCCTGACGAGACCTCGTAAGTACGTATACACACTTTCCTAGGGTGGAACGAAAACGAGAACGAAAATGAAAAGAAGGTCGATGGGCAAAAAAAAATGGCTAGAGTAGCGACGGCACATTGCATAAAGTTTTTTTTCATATCGTCGCTCGCATGGAAACGGGCCTCTTGTGTATGACGACGACGTCGCCATCTTCTTGTATCAGAGTCTTTCGGGCGCTGAGGGCGCACGCATGTGTACTCGCCGCCCGGCGCATCACGCCCCACTTGCCCCGCAAAGTCGTTTACGAGAGGATTAGAGAAGTCGTCTTTTTCTTTTCTCTCTTTCGCGCCATCGCGAAGCCATCGCAAAGCCTTCGGTGCCATCGATCACATGACTATCTTATCGTACGGGCCTCAACAAACCAAATAAATACGTACGCACGTGGAGCGGATCACGATCAGGTGCATGCGTCGGAGCCATTTTAGAACACCTGTTCTCGTCTGGCAAGTCTCGACCATCCTTGTGGCGGCGCTTCCGCAAAAAATAACAGTCCATGACGGTGGCTCCGCCCTGTGGCATTTTTTTTTTTCTTTTATTTATTTTTCTTTTAATTATTGATCGCGCCAGCGTGTCGGGTCTTTGGGACCCCTCGAACGAGGGGGGGAAAGGGGATGCGTCCACAAAATAATCGTTGGGTCGCTAGCCGTGCTGTGGCGGATCAGAGTCCCTAATGTATGTATTGTACCCCCATCCCCGAACCTGGACGACTTGGACGAAACGCGTGAGAGGACGGGAAACCGAAAAAGAAAAATATATAGAGAGACAGTCCCATCAGAACGTTTCATGGACGACGAGGGTCGTCCCGTGGAAACCGTTTTCAATAAATGATGCACCGGCGTGAAAAAAAAAAAAAGGATAGACTGTGTGCACTGAATGTTGAAAGGGTCGGATCCCGAAGAAGGTATAGTTGCATACGTCATCTCTGTGTGCGTTTTTTTTTTAGGGCATAAACGCCACACGATACCGATACGTTGTCTGGGACCTGAGGTCCAATCATTATCCTCTTTGGCCTTGGAACGGGGCCGAACGAGGCAAGCAAGCACATAACGGTTGGATGGGCAATTCGAATCCCCATGCCCACGACCGTACTGTGAAAAAAGAAAAAGAAATCAATCGAAAAACAAAACATGCCCTCAAAAAAAAATCGATGCAGGGCCATCATACATACGTCCCCACTCCACCTCCCCCACCCCTTGAACGCGCAAACCAAGGGACGCGGGCAACCTCCGAAATGCCTGAATTCGGGTCCGAGTCGACGGGTTACCCTCGAGGCGGTTGCCGCACCTTTGCATAGTATGACGTTTTTTTTAAAAACCATCTGGCACGCGCCGGGAGGAGGGCGAGACTTTTGCCGGGTCATCAAGCTTCAAGCTTCAAGACGCGAGATCGCGACGTTGACGCGTGTAGGTTTTGCACGCAGCACACGCATGTTTTTTTTTTTTTTTTTTCCGTCATCGTCGCTGCGCCCTCGTCTTTTCTTTTACGTCGACACCAAGATTTTTTGAAACGCAAACGTTGTGGTACTCCTTGGAATCAACACTACAGCATCAGCTGGGCCGCATTCGGCATCTGTCAAACAAAGTTGCCGCTCCCTCCCCGTAAACTGCGTCCGTGCCGAGCCGCGCGACTTTCGGACTAGGGTAGGAGAGCGTGAGATCTTTGCCCACTCAAAAAAAGGCCCGAACACTCAATGTAAAAGTATTGCAAGGGCAGAGTTTCCGAGGCCATGATGGATTTCATACCCGCCCATCCTCGATCAAGACAGATACGGTGTTTTATTCTTCTTCCACCCCCTTCCAAGAAAAAAAAGACGATGAAAAAGTCTACATGACATCACTAAATGTGTACTGATATATGCATATATATCTACGGAGAGATTGCATGCGAGAGATAGGTATTGTATGGAAATGAAAAAAGAGAAATGAATGCGAGCGATGGTTCGATGAGCCTATAAAAAGACAATTGAGAGGAAACTTCTTTCTTCTGCAACGAGATTCCTATGCACAATATATACAAAATAAAGAGCGCGAGCCATGGCTCCGGCCAAGACGATCCAGCGGCGAGATTGCGAACGACACCAATGTGTACACGTAATTCCACAACAAGGTTTTGATGCGAGAGCAAGGAGCGATAGAATTGTGATGCAGATGGACGAACGAGCGTGAATGCCAAACGAGTAAGGACTGTGAGCAAAAAAAAAAAAAAAGGAAGGCGCCGATTCGCAATAGCTTTTTCCCGCACTGTTTGCGACCGTGAGCACATTGCTTGAGAGAGGGACGTTGGTATTTACCAAAGCATTACTGCCTTTTCCAGAAACCCCTTACGGTTCCAACGCGCGCGCTCTTGGCCTTGGCCGATGCTGGCATGGGTAGCCTAGAAGATGGTGAAAGAGGGGCAGGATGGTCTGCAGATGCCTTTTCCGAGACCACGATGGGCCGCGGAACCTTTGGAGCTATGCGAGAGGGCGGCGTCGGAAGTTTGGATGTCGTAGATACCTGCCGTGACTGTGTCGCAATCACGGTTGCCAGTTTGGCTGGCGGGATAAATTTATTTTGGACCTGCGGAATCTTGGAACGCGTGATGGTAGGTGAAATGATGCTGGCGACGGGAAGTTTCGACGATGCCGGCGTTGCTCTGGAACCCGGCGAGATGGGCGTCTTGAGGCTTTTTGGTTTTGCCGTCAACCGAAAGATCGATTTCGGTCGGATCGTTTCCTGGCGGGCAGGCACAATGCTGGTGCAAACCATGGGTTCGATGCCTGCCGCGGACGCCAGCGACGTCCGCTTGCTGGGGGCGGGAAGAAGAGAGGTCCGGGACACGTTCGGAGTGGGATATGCTAGAGAGACGCGCGAGTCGGATGCCGAAGGGACCGAGATTTCAGACACTGAAAGCTGCGACGTGCTCTGAAAAGTCGTGATGGTGGATGCCGACTGAGGAATGGGCGGAAGGGGGGCGTTGACGAGGTTGGCCCGAGATGGAATTCTCGACAGAGGCAAAGGAGCAGATGCCTCTGGGATGGATGGGGTCAGCGTAGGAGATGTGGGCAACGGAGGCACCTCCTCGACGGGAGAAGCCAAGGGAGGACGTTGAGAACTAAAAGAGGCTCTCGAGAGGGAAAAGGACGCGCGGAGGGAAGCCAAGGACGACTTTTTGTTGAGGGACTTTTTCTGCTTGTTCTTTTCCTTGTCGTCCGAGTCGTCGTCCGAGTCGAAATCGACATCGTCCGTCGGGCTGCTCGCGGTCGAGAGGTCACTGCGACTGGGGCTGAGTTTGGAGATGAGACTGATGAAACGCGTGCGCTTCTTTGGGCTCTTTAGCTTGCTCTTTTCCTTCTTGGGAGGCGTGCTTGGAACGGGCTCGGCAGTGGAGGGAGCGAGAGAGGCGGTGGTCGCAATGGACCAACGGGACTGAGTGTCCGAAGATTTAGGGGCACGGAGACACTGAGGGGCACACTCCACGGCGGGGAAAACACGAGCGACGGGAGATGCAGGATAGACCTTCATCTTGGGAGGGGACGAGGCAACACTCGACTTGGAGATGATGGACGTCTGGTAAGACGTGGTACGCTCGTGGAATGGACGAGACGCGCGATCGTCAGTGGGGGAGGCAGGAAGTGCAATGTTTTCTGGATCGCAGGGGGAAAAGACGACGCTGACGGGGGAGGCAGGGGAGCTCGCGTACGGGGTAGTAAGCGATGTCTCGCGAGAATAAGCAAAGGAAAAGCTGGACAGGGTCGGGGACGGCTGGAGGGACTCCTTGTCGTCTGGGATGGGGCACAAGAACTGGGCGTCGTGGTCCTGGGCATGCAAGCCAAACGAGTCGTCACGCTTGTGGAGGAAGCCGTCGTGGCGGACGAGGTCGTGCTGAAACTCGCCGTGCACGATGACGGAGACGGATGGGGGAGATGCAATCTCCCGAGGCTGGCTCTGGTCGCTGGAGAGGGTGCTAGTGAAGGAGGGGAGACGAGAGATGCAGGTGGAGGAGGAGCGAGAGCGCATTGGCCTAGAGGAGCAAGACTGCGCGAGAGACGAGGCAGGGGATGGGGGTGGGGCAGGGGTGGACTGTGTGGGGGTGAGCGATGGCGGGATGGGAGGACAGTAGAGACAAACCTTGTTGCGGGCGTGCTGTGAGTCGGCCGCAGCCTCTGACTTCCAGTGCGCCATTTCCTGGACGATGAAACGGAGGGCACGGACGCGTTCCTGCTCCTCAAAGTCGTCCGGGGTAGGGAGGAAGAGGGTGTCGTAGGAGGGACATGGCGAGGACGGACGCTCTGAAGAAAAGCGGGGAAGCAGCGGGGAGTCGGGACGATTCGCACCGAGCGAGGACGAAGGCGAAGGCGAGGATGGACGCGAGTCCGAGTGCTCAGAGAGGGCAAAGTCGTACTGGTGTTCGATCCACGAATGGACGCGGGCGTTGCGGGACGGGGCCGAGTCGGCAAGCAACTGGGCGAGCAGGGCAGAGTATGCAGCGTCGTCTTCGGACATGGACTGCATCGGTAAAAAAAAAGTGAAAGACGAGTCTCTGCTGGGTCGGCCATTTTATCCTGGTCACATAAACGCAGATCAGCCGAGCCGCGACCTCGGCCCCGTTCAAATTATGTAATTAAAATAAATAATAATAAATTTAAAACTGACGTCCTCATCGTTTCTCTCCATTCTTTGAGAGTTGGAGAAAGACAGACGTTGGCCACATGCCACCCATCCATTGCCAAACTGTGCACCCTCCACCCGCCAGCCATCGCCATCTCGCTCTTCCATCGTCGTCGTTTACACATTCAGGGTGCCATGCGCGCTCTAATCGGCTAACGTCACTCGTTCCCTCACACCCAGATTAGCTGTTTGTTTACCCGCGCGAGAGATGGATCTCTGAAACACAGGCCCCGTCCCCTGCCCCGGAAATTGTCAGATGCCGTTTTCGTCTGTGGGTCACCTGTCACTGAGACGCGTGTTGCAAAATCGGGTAGTCTACTTGTACTGCTGCGGCTGTCGCGACGAGAGAAGCCCCATCGCGTGCTCTCCATGCGACGTCCCCGCTCCGACCTTGCAGCCCAAACGCCATTCTCGTCGCACGAATCGCACGACGAGAACCCCGCGTGGCGGATCGTGCACGAGCGTCGACGCTAGGTTCGCGCTCGACGGCGACCGTGTCCATCTGTCGCAGAACCCCGAGCCTATTCGAGCGGACATGCTTCCGTTTCGACTCTTGAATACCGACCGCCATCACCCTCCTCGGGCATTGCGGTACATTGTTCCCATACGACCATCTTCCACCCCATCATGGCCATCAGATATCGCTCCTCTCGGCGATCCCGTCAATCAGGGATATCAGTCTAGTGGGAACGATGGCTGCAACGTACTCTCAAACCAGAAAGTCCCGATGTTCGACTCGTAACGGGCAATCATTCTGGCTAACGAAAACTCGAACAAGGATAGAGTACATCGCTAGTATACGTGTGTGGCATACGGTCCATTCCATTCCAATTTATTTGTACTCGACGGCATGTTCGCGGCCCCACTATCCAATGCATACTACTCGAGTGAACGCCGTCTTCATGTCGTCACTTTCGACCTGACCGTTCCGCACAAGCCCGAACTATCCCGCGCGCCCCACCCTAGACGAAAAAAAAAAAGGTAACAACCTCGTCCGCATCTCGGTCCGCGGATAGCTATCGTGTGGGAGCGGGGAACTTGCAAGGCTGTGAGGGGAGGGACCGCTGCGCTCCCGTCGTTGCTACCTAATCGAGGCGTCCGTCCCCCGTTTACGACACACATAGCTCGCGTCGTTTCGCGGCAACATGCAGAAAATTCATATATCGTTATGCAAGTCCTTTTGTGCCACTGGACCTGAACCTCGACATTGAACGGACAGAGCCTCTTTTTTTTTTTCCAACTTGTCGATGGCCGACGGTCATGCCGTGTCGCCCACATGCGTACATACTTGGTCAGGCCAGGGGCCGACGGACGAGTCTTACGTGACGACTCCCCCCCTCACGTCGTTCAGCGAGCAAGTTGGAATTTCAAGACCCCAAGCGGTGTCGGCGTCGACCCGTCGTCGTCACGTGCGCCAGCTGGGTTTTGGACACTGACAGGCTCAAGGCGGTCCAGGCTGGGGCACATGAAGTGGGGGGGGGGAGCCAGAGCGGCTCCTCGCGTTCGATCTGTCGGTCGTCGCTGCGGGCGTTGACGCGGACGGACAGCGCATGCGCGTATCCCCGTACACTAACACCCACGCACCGCATGCTCCACGTCGACTTGACCAACCACTTGACGAAACTCTTGAACGCGAGACAATAAGACTCAGACGAGGCGCGCGTCTGGCGCTCAGGGTGGATCTACTACGCGCCCGGGGCCGTAAATCGACCAGTGAGAGCACTCTACCAAAAAAAAAAGCCTCGAGAAAACCCTAGGTCGCCAGCTTGGTGGCGAATCGACGTGCGAACGAATTCCACGTCATGATTGCAAGATTCCGCTCTTTTTGCTCGCGAATCAATACATCGACTTGACGTGTCCTCGCACCCACGCTCGAGATTGCAAAACAGACATGTCATTTTCTCGGGGCGACGGCGCCAAGGCGCTCGACGAGTACGATATAGGTACACCACATTCCGCCCTATGAAGGGAGAGAGAGAAAAAAAAAGGTAGTCCTGGCTTGTAAGTAGTATATGCATACAGATGAGGATGGATATATGAGGGTATCGTAAAGAAAGAGAGAGAAAATGCGTCTAACGCGTGTCGCTGAGTTCCTCGAGTCCGTCGATACGTGATCGAAAACTCACTCAAAATGTGTCCTGCGAGTGCATGCGCAACAGGTCGTTGAGTATCCTCGCCACCGTTCCGGCGCCTTCCGAGACCCGCTCCCGTTCGTTCTCCTTGACTTTGGGGAGCAACTGCGAGTTGAACCGGTCCGGATGCCATCTTCGAATATTGTCCCTGATGCGCTCCTTGGTCGCCCTGTCCTGCGGGTGGATCGACGACAGCATATACGACGTGATCGCCGGCGAGGTCAGCTCGTCGGGACCCTTGGGCCGCTTGAACATGGGCCACGGAAAGTCCTCCCATATGAGCGAACCCATCGTCTGGATCTTGTCCCACTGGTTGCGATGCGCCTCGAACAGCTTCACGACTTCCTCCTTGGACATGGTCTTGCCCGCCTTGGTCTGCCTCTCGTGTTCCTGCATCGCTATCCGCGCTTGCTCGCGTCTGAACTGCTCCTCGCGCTGCTGAGCCTGCTCGGCCTGGCGCCGGTGGAACTCTGCCTCCGTGAGCGGTGTATTACTGGGCGTGTTGCTCGGCGGCGGCGGTCTGGGTGCTGGCGTCGACGGTCCCGGCGGCTTGGGGGTGCCCGACGACGTCTGGCTGCTGGCGGTCGAGCTAGGTCGACCCGAGGCCGTCGACCATCCGCTGGTGGTACTGCTGCGACCAGAAGCGCTCGTGCTGACGCGATCGACGGGCGGACTCGCTGCGTTCGAGGCACTTCGTTCGGTGCGATTGGGGATCGGCCACGGGTTCGACGCGTTGGGCGTCTGAGGAGAGGGCGTGGGCCGAAACGTCTCTGGGGGCCACGTCTCCCAAACCTCTTGCTTCTTCCTTTCTTCGGCCCTCTGGCGGCGAATGTCCTCCTCCCGTCTCCGGAACTCCTCTTGAACCAGCTTGTCGTCTTCCCTGCGGCGCATGTCGGCCTCTCTGCGGCTGAGGTCTTCTTCTCTGCGCCTCAGGTCCTCCTCCCGTCTGCGCAACTCGTCTTCCTTTTTCCGCGCTTCCTCTGCCTTGCGTCGCGCCTCTTCTTCCTTTCGCTCCGCCTCTTCCTGCTTTCGTTTCGCCTCGTACTCTTTGCGTCTCGCGTCTTCCTCCTTCATCCTGACCTCTTCTTCTCTCCGTCTGGTTTCCTCTTGTATTCGCAGCGCTTCCAGTTCCCTCGACGTCGCCTCGAGCTCTTTCCTCTTGAGTTCCTCTTCCTTTCGTTTCGTCTCGAGCTCCCTCGATTTGGCTTCCTTTTCCTTGCGCTTTGCCTCTTCTTCCTTGAGGCGAGCCTCGCGTTCCTTTTTTTTCGCCTCTTGCTCCTTTCGTCTCGCCTCCTCCTCCTTTCGCCTTGCCTCTTCTTCCATCCTCTTCGCCTCCTCCTCTTTTGCGGCAGCCTCCTTCTCTTTGCGTTCTGCTTCCTCTCGCATTCGCCGCAGTTCCGCCTCTTTGCGCTCGGCATCGTCGTCCTGCCGCTGCTTGGCCTCTTCCTCCGACCGACGACGTTCCTCCTCGGCCTTTCTCGCCTCGTCCTCGCGCCTGAGCTGCTCCGCCTTTCTCGACAATTCCTGCTCGCGCCTGTTGGCGGCATCTTCGCGCTTGCGTAGACTATCCTCGATTTCCTGTATGCGTCGATCGGCGTATGCGTGATTCGGCCATCCCCCTTTCCGATCGAACCCGTCGTCCGATCCGTCCTCTTGGTCAAAGTCCTCGTGGTGCGTGTGCACGTGTCGACCGTGATGCCCACCACCGCCACCACCATCCTGCTGATGTTGATGGTAATGATGGTGCATGTCTTGGGACGAGAACCGGCCGCGAAGAAACTGCTGCTGCTGTTGGGACTGCGACTGCCAACTGCGCGCGACGGCGTCCTCGGGGGTCTGTGGGGACCGCGACGACGCGCCGCCGCCACTGCCGCCGCCTTCCCAACGAGATTCGTACGGCGAGCGCGGGGTGTTCCAGTAGCGCGAGCTTGGGCTGGACGAGGACGGGAACGCGTCGTCGAGGGTAAACGATTTCTTGGTCGTCACGATCGGCCGGCTGGCCGAGGGCGGTGGGGCGTGCATGCGTGGGCCGTACCCGGCGGCGGCGGCAGCGGTCGGGGAGAACCCTCCGTCGACGTGTCTGCTCCACTCCTGGTCGGCGGCGGCAGAGTTGGTGCTGGTGCTGGTGGTGGGACTGGCGGTGACGACGTCGAGCGGGTCTGCAAAGACGGCGCCAAGGACAGACGGGGCCTTGTACGACGTGGCGCTCGCGGTGCTGCCCCGCCGGGCGAGGGTGAACGTGCGGGACATTTGGGCGTCCTCTTCGGGCGTGATGGAGGGCTTCCAAAACTCTTGGACGATGGGACGGGCGGACATGCTCGGTTTGCGACGGATGCTCTCCTTGCGGGTCGGATCGACGGGATCGGTGGACGTGCGGCGGGGGAGGGCGTGAGCTTGGGCGTGAGCTTGGGCGTG
>JBBPMM010000476.1:8292-21286 GCA_038090335.1 Solioccasus polychromus
CCAGTCAGGGAGAGAGTTTCAATGTTCTTTCTTCAACACCACCAAACCAGTCTTCCTACCAGTCTTCTGTTATACCCTGTTCTTATGCTTTGGACTACCAACCGATACCATGGTCTTCTATGCTTTCCTATCTTTCTTCGACTCAATTGTCTCTAGTCCCTTCTCATATTTCTGCTTTTGTTTCCTCCTTTTCCTACAATCTTAAAACTCATATTTGGGCATATAAGCCCATTGGTAAGAAAGTCCAGCCAGTCGCAGCACCTCTTGAGGAGGAGTATCACATACTGTGTTGACTTCCTGACGATCCTCTATCCAGACTATTACCTTTACCTACCCATCCCCTGGACTTTGTCCCTGGGGAATGATTCACTCGAGAATGTGCTGACACTCTAGATCTCGACCCTGCTAAATGGCTTTGGCCAGAAGAAGTTAAATTAGTCCAGTGGATCATTCTCAATTGTGAAAAAGCCTTTGCTTGGGTCGCTACTGAGTGGGGCTGATTGGATGAATGCTACTTCCCACTGGTCAAGATACCAACTATCCCCCATATGCCATGGGTACTTTGAAATATACCAATACCCCCTTCTGCTTGGGACCAGGCAAATCAAATTATCAAAGACTGCATCATGTCTGGAGTATACGAACCTTCAGCTGCAGCATACTGGTTGCACTGGTTCTGAGTCCTTAAACAGGACAAGAAGTCCCTTTGCCTTGTCCATGACTTACAACCACTTAACACAGTTACTATTTGGGACTCTTCAGTCCCTCCATTTGTCGAGCATCTAGCTGAATCCTTCAGTGGAAGTGCTGTATATGGCATGATGGACTTATTTGCAGGCTACAATCAAAGACTGCTTTATGTGGACTTCTGAGATATGACTACTTTCAATAGTCCGCTCAGACCACACCATCTTACTACTCTACCTATGGGTCATACTAATGCTGTGCAGATATACCAAGCTGATATGGCATTTATTCTTCAAGACGAGATCCCTCATCATACTATGCCATTTGTCAATGATCTCCTGGTGAAGTCCAGTACCACTCAGTATCAGAAACTGGATGGGTCTTATGAGACCATCCCAGACAATCCAGGGATTCATCAATTCATTTGGGAACATTTAACCATAGTCTACAGAATCCTCCAATGACTCCAGAATGTCAATGCGACAGTCTCTGCCAAGAAATTCATTCTGGCAACACTGGAAGCAACCATCGTTGGTCATAAATGCACATTCAAAGGTCATGTTGCTCACAAGGCCAAAGTCCAGAAAATATGTGACTGGCTGGAGTGCATGAACCTAACACAAGTCTGCAGGTTCTTAGGGACTTGTGGAGTGGTATATATCTACATCAGAAATTTCGCTGCTATTGCTCGTCCTCTTGTAAATCTTACTTGGAAGGGTGTCCCATTTGAATGGGGAGATGCCCAACAAGAAGCTATGGCTCGTCTGAAGGACAAAATCATTCGGTCTCCAGCACTTCAACATCTGGACTATGAGTCCGACAGAGAAGTAGTCCTTGCTGTGGACACATCTCATATTGCAGTCGGTTTCATTCTCTCACAAGAAAGAGCCGATGGAAAGCAGTATCCTAACTGGTTTGGGTCTATCAGCCTGACTGAAGTTGAGAGCTGTTATTCCCAAGCTAAACTTGAGTTATATGGACTATTTCAAGCCCTTTGCATTTTCATTTTCAGTGTCACTAACCTCATTGTTGAAATGGATGTGAAGTATGTCAAGGGTATGATCAACAACCCAGACTTACAACCGAACATGACCATCAATTGATGGATCGCAGGTATTTTGCTGTTCCACTTTCAGCTTTGTCATATCCCTGCAGAATGACATACTGGACTGGATGGACTATCCTGCTGCCCATGGTCTGATGACCATCCTCCCAAAGAATCTGACTTCAAGGACTGGATTGACGATTCTTACTCCTTTTCTATCACCCTTCTAAATGATAGATCTTTTCCTTTTGCTTCTTCCACCATCCATATGCACTTTGCCCACCATTTACCATCCAGACTACCACCACCCTCGACCCCCTCCATTTTATCCACTTATTCTGCTCCACCACCTTACTTGACCTTTCATTCCATCCTTTCTTCATCGGTCTCACCACCCACTGAGTCCTTGGACTACCCCAAAATCCCTCAGTCTCCAAAGGCCATTGCTCAAGAGGCACAAATCGCCCTCATTCAGTCTTCCTTGAGAGCCAAGTTTGCCCTGCTGATCTGTCAGACATGGACTTCCAGTCCTTTGTCAACTCAGCCTCCAAGTTCTTTATCCTCAATGGTTGTCTCTGGTGTCGTGAACCCCACAGCCACCATCAACTAGTTGTCCCAGAGCACTGACACTTTCAGCTCATCAAAGAAGTGCACAATGACCTTGGTCACAAGGGTGTATTCACAGTCTGGAGCCATCTCTTACTTTGGTTCTGGTGGCCCATGCTTGTTGACGATGTCAAATGGTTTGTTTGGACTTGTCACAAGTGCCAGATTTGGCAGACCAGTTGTTTCCATATTCCTCCTTTCGTGTTGGTTGTCAGCAGACTATTTCAAAAAGTCCATATTGATACTATGCTAATGCTGAAATCAGCTGGTTATAGGTTTATAGTCCAAGCCTGCTGCATGCTCACATCATACCCAGAGTGGCATATGCTACGTTCAGAAAATGGGGCTGCTCTCGCCTCCTTCATCTTTGAGGATATCCTCTGTTGATGGGGTCCTCTTTCTGAAGTTGTTACTGACAATGGTCCAGCATTCATCCAGGCACTTGACATACTATCAGACCAGTACAAAATTCGCCACATCCAGATCTCCCCCTACAACTCCCAAGCAAATGGTATTGTCGAAAGATGCCATTTCGATGTCTGGGAGGCCATCATTAAAACATCCCAGGGGGGGGAGTCTTGCTGGCATCTCACTGCTCACTTGGTCTTCTGGGCTGAGCACATTACTATACTCCAGTCTACCAGTCTATCACCTTATTTTATGGTTCATGGCATTGAACCACTCTTTCCATTTGACATTGCTGAAGCTACTTACCTCATTCCTCTCCCTGACGCAGATCCACTCTCACCATCTGGACTAATTGCTTGGAGAGCTCGTCAGCTCCAAAAGCATCAGGACAATTTAGAAGCAATTGGTGAACAAGTCCATAAGGCTCAATTTGAATCAGTGAAGCATTTCAAGCTTCATTCAAGAATTGTATCAAGGACTTTGATTTCCAACCAGGAAATCTGGTCTTAGTCCAGAATACATGCATCAAAAAGGAGCTAAACTGAAAGATGAAGCCAAGGTATCTCAGTCCAATGGTGGTTCTTTGCTGGACTACTGGAGGATCCTATATCTTAGCAGAGTTGGAAGGTGCAACCTCCCGACTTCGCTATGCCACTTTTCGTCTTATACCCTATTATCCTCGTTTTTGATCCTCCATTCTGGTTACTGAACTTACAGGTCTCAATGATGAAGAGCTAGATAAGATCATTGATGAAGATGTTGATGAGCCAGACCAGGAAGAGTCATCAGACTATAGTCTGGACAATTAACCTTGCTGGTCTTACCTATACATAGATTTCCTCTCTCTGTTTTACCCTGGGTTTCATCTGGTGATCTCTATAAAACAAAAAGACAACTAAAAATATAAAAACAGTCTAATGAAAAACAACTAAAAAAATATTCTACAGACAATCTCTCATCTCATTATATCAGTCCAGTCTCATATCTCTTTCTCTCTGTCTCTCTCTGTCTCTGTTTCTCTCTCTCTAATGTGTCACAAAAATAACTGATATCTACTATATATTTTCAGACTTTGAATGTGTATAAGGACATGGTGCACTTTGATATACCTACAGAAAAACTGTCTCGAAAAACAGTCTGTCATAGCCTGGGAAGTATGCCAGGAGTAGACAAAGAAAGAAGTTCGAAGAAAACAAGTTGAGTGGTACCTCGCACCCAAGAAACGTCTCTACAGAATCATCAGCTGGAATAGATGTGAAAGTAGACCAATGAAAACAAGTTGGGTGATACCCCGCAATAATAGACCAGTATTAGTCCGGCCAGTCTTACATTCAAACTTTTCCTTTTCTAACTTTTGTTTCTTTTCATTCATTCCTTTCTTTTCTTACTACTTTTTCACATTCAGTCCAAAGTCCATTCGCACTATATGAAACAATTTCTAAAGATGATGAAGACAAGTCCAGTCTCAAATCCCCTGCTCTTCCAGCTCTGCAACCAGGTCATCTATCTCTGCCATCACCTCCACATGCTGGACTTCTAGAGCCTAGCATGGACCATGCTCAGCTGGAGCATGACTGATCCCTTCTTCATCAAGACTGATGGACCAGTCTTCTTTGGCATCGCCCAGGCCTTCCCTTTTGACTTGGCCTTGATGGGGGTCATGTCCTCTTCATCTTCATTGAGACTAATTGTCTCCCATTCTGTCAGGGCTGTCACAGCCTTGCTAGGACCAGCCTTTGGGTGGACTGGTTTGTCCATGATGAAGGTCAGACCGGACTATTCAAAAACGTACCACTTACCCTTCATTTGCACCACAACTTGAGTGCCTTGCTTGCATGGCACAGACTGACCACCCACCAGACTACATGCAACCTTCAATTGGTTGCATCTGACACACACTGCCCTGCTCCCTTTCTCGCACTGTACTGCCAGTCCTGTACCAATGCACCCTGCACATGCCTTGTGGGTCTGTTGGACCCATGCCGTCTTCTTCTGTGGCTCAACAACCTTGACCTTGGTGTCAGATTCTTCATTTGTATTAGACCGGCCATGCTTAAAGAACATTAGCTCTGCATCAAGATGTGAAACCCAGACTTACCTTTGTGCCAGCCAATGACAGTGAGTGTGCATCTTGTGACAGTGTGTGGACTTCTGTCTCTTGGGTCCCCTGGACTGTCTCCTCTACTTCCATCACTGAGTCTTGCGTTGGTGGGTTCACCACCTCAGGAGGTGCTTCTTCGGCTGCCTTGAATCTTGCAGTCCATTCCGTGTGTGTTGCGTCTGCCTTCATGATCTTCTCAGCCACATCATCTTCAAGTTCAGTGTTGAGACCAATCTTGTCTGCCTCAGTCTTCACGGTCTCCCAGTCATCCTACACACATCAGCAGAGCCATCATGCGAGTTACTATCACTCACCATTGCTGACCTGAACCTTTTTATCCATGTCTTCATGTCTTCTTTGAGCTCCTCATGATTGTCTGGCATTGTGTTGACCAAGCTCATCATGAATGTCATCATTTGCCTGAAGTTCTTGTGCAGCATTGCCCAATGTGCTGTGCCAGCATCATTGACCAAGTGGTGCTTGTCCACACATGACTAGAATTGTTGGGACTGAGACATGCTGAAGTGAAGTGGTGGATGGTGATGGTAGTGGATGAAGAACAAAGACTGTTAAGCGAACCCCACACCCAGCCACAACTTTTCAACACATCTTCTCACTGTCATGTGATCTGACCAGGGATGGTCAGAAGCAAAGTCCCCCCTGGATATAGAGGTTGGTGCACCTCTAAGTGTATATTCCTTGCTTTTCTATATTTCCTATACCTCTTTTATTTTATTTGACTCGTTCCCTCATGTCTAACAATAGTCCGGACTGATGGTTCACCTGGTCTGATATAGACCGACCAGACTCATATGTATACCAATCAGACTATTCCATATCTTGTTTTTTATTATTCCATTACTCTTTTCATTAGTCCTTTCTATTACTTACCCTTATGCTCATGGCTTCGACATCTCTTTTGACATTCAGGCCTTTTGTCATTTTTTATTATGTCATCAGGTACTTCTACCATATGCTACTTAGAAGTCCAGGTATACCAGGACTATAAAATTTTGTATTCATCATTTGAAATGACAGCTACCATTTGCTTACTTACTGTCACCATTGGGAAACCATCTCCCTCACCATTTACCATTGAGCATGCCATTTTCTGGACTGTACTGCCAGTCTTCACACCTTTTCATGCTTTACATCTACTAGACTACTGCCTATGACAGTCCAGGATATGTCTGGACTACTTTGTATGCAACCTACTTCATTTTAGGACTAACCCTACTCCAATAGAGTCCCTCTGGGGCGAACCTATTCACTTCTCAAATACCCTCAGACTATCCCCAGATGGCCAGGACTAATAGTCCATCCAACCACCTTTCAGTCTATTCACCGAGCCACCACGATCTCTGGCATCTCAATGTCTTCTTCAATGGTAGGAGACAGAGAAGCTGGACAAGCAGGGTGGTGAGAGGGGACTTCTACCCCATCAAAACAAACTCTCTTGCCCTTGTCTTTCGCTCGGTCTGCTTGAAAGTTAGCCCAAGCACATGATAAATAACTTCTGAAGTCTGGGTCATCAAGGTCTGGACTATCTTCTTCTTTGTCATCTGAAGATGTGGCTGCTGGGACCATAAAGATGGATGGGTCAATGTCTACAATTGCATCAATCTCAGGTGAACATAAAGAAATGATACTGGCTGTGACAGCTGAAGCAGCAGGGGCAGACTGTGCTGGTAGACAGTCTATACATTCCCAGAGGCAATGAGTGCTGGGAATGCATGGAATATGCTTCCCATCAGGGAGGTATATACAGCTGTCTGTTCCCCAAGAAGCTTTGCCAGTCTGCAGGTAAGTATTGATGTGAGGACAACTGTTCATAAAATGAGCAGGGTCACCACAGAAAGTGCATTCCTTCAGTCTCATAGACCATTGGAGGTTTACCTGCTCCTGCTTGATGGTAGGAGCGCTACTGGATGAGGGGACTTGCAGTACTTGGGGTGTCAGAACCAGTGCTGCCCAGGCTGGGTAGTATGGTTGGGTGGTCTGTTGTTGACTGCTGTGGGTAGTGGTCAAAGCACTGAGCCAGTGAGAAGAAATTGGGCAGTGTCAATGGTGTCAGTGATTGGGTATGGGTTGGATGGGTGATGCATAATCTTCATGATTAATAGACATTGCCAGACTTGGTTGCCTAAGTCCATCAGTAGTCTGGTGAGAAAGAGGGTGTCACAGTTGAGCTGGGAGAGTTTCTTGTTGATGATTAGGAACTTGGAGATCTTCTGGAACTTGTGCTGATACTCTCCCAGGTCTTTGAGGGTGCACATTGGTTTAGCTTGATACTCATGGACTAGATACTGTATATCAGCATGACAATATCTGTTAGTACCTTTGCATCCAGGATATAGTTTCTTGATGGCAGTGACAAAGTTATCCCAGTCCACTGGGACTATCAAAGCTTCGTCCAGAAGCTCCCATCCCTCAGACTCTTTGAGGTCTGTGTACCAGATGGTGACATGTATCTTCTGGGCTTCAGATATACCAGCAGCATTGCCAAGTTCATTGATGTCTTTGAGAAATCTGGAGAGGGCAGAAGGATTCTTGCCATCAAATCTGGGGGCATTCTGGGTGCCTTGGAGTGGCATAGGCATCATTGGGGCTGGGTTAGACATTTGAATGGGATGAGAAGGTTGAGAGATAGAAGTGGGTGGTCTTGTGGAGGTTGACAACAGTTGGTGGAGAGCTGGTCTTGACAGTGCTGGGAGCGAAGTGGTGGCGACAGTGGAATAGTCCAGTAAGATCAAGGTAGTCCAGGATGGACAAAGTAAATAAGAAAGGGATGAGGATGATGAGGATGATGTCAATGTGAGTGAGGAGGGAGGTGTGCAGGGAGATGGTGGGCGTTCTGAGAGGATAGAAGGTGGGGATTTGTTGCGTCTCCTGGTAGTCTGGGGAGTGAAATGAATAAATGCACTGGGCACATGGTCACTGTGACTAATGCTGTCAGCAAAAACTTCTTTGGGAAATGGAGCTTTGGTGTCAGTAACCCTAATCAAATGAAAAGAGTCTGGTGGTGGTGAGTGGTGGTCCTGTTGAGGTGGTGTCATTGATTGGTGTGGTAGAGATTCCAGCCAATTGGATTGCAATCCAGTTTCTGTTAAGAGTCTTTGATTGCCTTCCAAGGGAGAAAATTCACCAAAAAGGGAAGTGTCAAATGAAGGGTTATTGTGTCATGCACGGTTAGGAGAGACTGGTATCAGAAAACTATTTTCTGATATGTCAAGATTGCAGAACTTGGTCAGTAAATTTTCAAGCTCTAAGTGATGGGGGGTTGGCCGAAGACTTCATCTGGAACCCTTGTTGGAGTCCCTTGCAGTGGGCTCCAGATGAAAAGACTTGGAAGGTGGTTGGATGGACTATTAGTTCTGGCCACCTGGGAGTTGTCTGAGGGTGATGGGGGAGTGATACATATGTTCACCCCAGAGGGACTCTAGAGCAAAGGGTTAGTCCTAGAATGAAGGTTGGGCATGAATGTGTATAGTTCAGATGCAGTCCGGACAGTTGTAACAGTAGTCCAGTCAGTGTAAGTCATTAAAAATCGTGAAGACTGGCAGTACAGTCAAGTAAAATAGTGTGGTAGATGGTAAAAATGGTGAGGGAGCAGTATCCCAATGGTGATGGTGATGGTGGTGAGCAACAGTAGAAAGCTGCTGTCATTTCAAATGATGAGTACAAGATTTACAGTTTGGGCATACTCGGACTTGTAAGTATGGAGGGAAATGCATGGTCTATGTACCTAATGACATAAAAGGAATGGGTTGAGACTGGGAATATGAAATACTGACCCTGATGGGCTGCAATGGAAAATCCTGACTTGGTCCTGAGTAGCCCAAACATCTTAGGTGATGTCAGAGCTACAAGCCAAAAGGCAAAGTAAAAATAGGGGAAACTTACAAAAAGGGTAACCAAGTAAGAAAATATGTCTATGAGTAGTCCAGTCAGTATATGCACTAGTCCAACTGGTCTGTCCTGGACTGTGTAGACTGATGAACTGGACTATCATGAAACAGAATTAAGTAAAGTAATAAAATGATGAAAACATAGAAAACATAAGGTTATACATGTAGAGGTGTATCAACCTCTACAGCATGAAAGTCATAATCAGCAGGGCATGGGAATAATGGTCTTCAGTCTTCTTCAGCCAAGTCCATCTATATTCGCTTCACCATGTCCCAAACATAAGTTCTGATCTCCAGCCAACATGTTTCAGTCTATGGTCGACTCTATTGGAGCACCCATTTGACCAAGATGATACTGGACAACTGTGAAGGACTGGAGGTGGATAATAAGATGGTGATATGGTGTTTCGGGGCAGTGATGGTGAATGAAATGAATGGTATGGAGTGCGCAAAGAATGGTCTGGTAATAGAGCCTGAGGACAAGGTTGTGATGAAGATGAGTGGATATGAAGAAGGATTGCATGGGCCGGACAGCACAGTTGGAGGAGACTGAGGTATAATGCATGGTAATGATGAAATGAAATCAAGGAGACAACTTAGAAAGAAAAGGGGGGTTTAGAGCATAAGACTGGCCAGACTATACCAGTCTGATGATGTGGGGTACTGCCTGACTTATTTTCTTTGGTCTGCTTTCACATCTATTCTTACCAATAGTCTCATGGAGAAGTATCTTGGGTGCAAGGTACCACTTGACTTGGCTTCTTCAATTGTCCTTTCATCGTCTATTCCTAGCAGACTTCCCTGGACTATGGTGGACTGTTTTGGTGAGGAGGGCAGTCTATTGTATGTCTATAAAGGGGCGCTGTGTCCTTATGCATTCAAAGTCTGAAAATATCTATATGAGAGTTCAGTTTTATGTAAGACACATTAGAGAAAAGAAATGGAGAGAGGCAGAGACAGAGACAAAGAGAAATATATGATGATTGAGACTGATGATGAGGTGAAAAAGAGTCTGTGGAGTATTTTTAGTGGCTTTTTTGTTAGAGTACTTTATGTGGCTTTTGTTTCATTATTTTTCAGAGAGAAACAATAGCACCAGTCAAAACCTGGGGTGAAAAAGAGAGGGAGGAAATCTATGTATGGGGCAGTGACTTGGTTTAGAGTAGACTGGCACAGTCAGTCATCTGGACTATAGTCCGACAACTCTTCTTTGTCTGGGGGCTCATTGAGGTCTTTGTTGTGATCTTATCTAGATCTTTGTTGTCAAGACCTGTGAGTTCAGTAACAGGAATAGAAGAGTGAAAATGAGGATAATAAGGGATGAGACAGAAGGCAGCATATCAAAGTCAGGAGGATGCACTGTCCAACTCAGCCAGGATGTAGGATCCTCCAGTAGTCTAGCAAAGGACTACCATTGGACTGAGGTACCTAGGCTTTGTTTTTTGGTTTAGCTCCTTCTCTATGTGCATATTCCAGACTAAAACAAGACTTCCAGGATGGAAATTGAAGTTCTTGATGTGATTCTTGAATGAAGCCTCAAAATGCTTCACTGATTCGAATTGAGCCTTGCAGACTTGTTCACTGATTGAGTCTAAGTCTTCTTGGTGCTTCTGGAGTTGACCTGCTCTCCAAGCTACAAGTGCAGATGGGGAGAGTGGTTCTTTGCTGGGAAGAGAAACAAGGTCAGTAGCTTCAGCACATTTTTGAGTAAGGGTTTCCCCAGGAACGAAGTCTGGGGAATGACTCAGTAAAGGTAATAGATCAGAAAGGGGATCATTGGGAAGCTGATGCAGCACACAGTTTTCCTCCTCAAGAGGTGCTGTGACTGGTCAAGGTCAGTACTTGTAAGAAGTAGAATCAAAAGTGAAATTAGAAGACAGAGTAAGAGATGGCTGGGTGGAAGAAAGATACATATATGAAGAAGTTCAAGGGGTAGATCAGTAGTCCAGGACATAAGACCAAGGTAAAGAAGAAGACTGGTAAGAAGACTGGTTATGGTGGGTCGAAGAGGAAAAGTCAAGGTTAGCAGTACATATGTCCCCGACCCAACAATGGTGGATCATTGATTTCTGATATACCTATCTTGATGATGGATTGGTGATTAGCACAGGAAAGGTTACATTGGCACCAAGGACATCCTTCAGTCCATGGTCTAGTTGGTAGTTTATACTCTTTTCCAGAGTTAGGGTCACATAAGGTGATGTTCTGGGAACCATCAGGGAAATTGTCAGTAGTAGCGCTCATGAGACAATGAAATGGTCAGCTGAGTAATAGATCAAAGTTTGCACAGGGTATGACCTGTACTTGTACACAGACTTCACCAGTGCCAAAGTCCAGTTGAAGGTTTTCTATAACACTGATGGTCAATTTGGTGGTTGTATTAGCATTGGACATTGTCATGATGTGGTTGGACTGGACTGGTAGATGAAGGGTCTCCCATACCTGCTTGGACATGGTGATGATTTCTGAGCCTGAGTCCAGTACTCCAGTGATCGTGATTGGGTTGCCTAAGACCTTGGCTTCGAGAGACCTAAGAGGAACACTGTGGTGAGTGACAATTAGTCTGTTGTCACTTCAGATTACACTATCATTGAATTGGTGAGAGATTGCTCCAGGGTCTCGGCCTGAGAGCTTGTTGATGTAGACTTCATTGGCAGTAACAGGGATGTGTTTTGAGGTGGCTAAGTCCCTAAACTGCTTTCAGACTTCTGGGGCAACTGATATTAGTTCCTTAAATGGGACCAGTACGGTCATTTTGAGTACTCAGTCTAGTATCTTCTTGGGTGCCACTTTGTCCTCCAATGGGAAGGAGTAATGAAACTGGCCAGTAGGGGCTGGTACAGCAGGATATACATGTATGGTGTTGGTTCATGGTTTGGGAATCGAGGTTGATGAAGGGATGAATGGAGTCAGTGCAGGCTTGGCTGGAGTGACAGGGACAATGGGAGTGATGGGTCTAGCAGGATTGGCTGGAGTGATGGGAGCAGCCAGTTTTGTTGGGGCTGATGGTGTAGACTGAGCCACTGCTATCTCTGGCATCTCAATGTCTTCTTTGATGGTGGGAGATTGAGAGACCAGGCAAGCAGGGCAACAAGTGGGAACTTCTACTCCATCAAATCAAACTCTCTTGCCCTTGTCTTTTGCTCAGTCTGCTTGAAAGTTAGCCCAGGCATGGGACAGGTAGCTTCTGAAGTCTGGGTCATTGAGGTCTGGACTATCTTCTTTGTTGTCATCACAAGAAGCAGCTGCAGGGGTCATGAAGACAGATGGATCAATATCTACAATGATGTCAATCTCGGGTGAATGCAAAGAAATGATACTGGCTATTACAGCCAAAGCAGCAGGGGCAGACTGTGCTGGAAGTCAGTCTATGCATTCCCAGAGGCAATGAGTACTGGGAATGCATGAGATACGCTTTCCATTGGGGAGGTATATATGACCATCAGTACCCCAGGATGCTTTACTGGTCTGCAAGTAGGTGTCAACATGGGCACAACTATTCATAAAATGAGCAGGGTTGCCACAGAAGGCACACTCCTTTGGTCTCATAGACCCTTGGAGGTTTATCTGCTCCTGCTTGATGGCAGGAGTGCCACTGGATGAGGGGACTTGTGATACTTGAGGCATTAGGATCAGTGCTGCTCAGGCTGGGTAGTAAGGTTGGTGTTATGGCTTTTTTCCTTGTACTCTCACCCCTTTCCGCTCAGTTCCGTCTTCATTCTGTTCCATTCCGTTCCTTTTCATTAGTTTCCTAATCATCCTGAAACCCTCTACCCTTTCACCCAGGAGCACCAGAGCTACCTTCCATAGTTAGTATTCATTCTCTGGAACATTCTAGTTCGATTCCTTTCTTGTCTTGGCCTGTGCGCATCCCCTCCACCTATAAGTAGGGAGATCCCTTATCTCTGTACCTTAGCTAGTTCTACACAATCCAAGCCTAGTAACCAGCAAGCCACTCGGAAGAGCAAGACCCTTATCATCATTCCAGTATTTCGAGTTACTGCTGCAGAGGCCCACATCCAACATCGTGGGGTGGTTTACCACATAGCAATCTTCTTAGCCTCCATTGAAGGGAGAGGTCAGGGTCATGTCGACACTTTCTATTGGAACACTACTACAGTGACCTCCAAAACCCTTTCAATAACTAACCCTGATGCAGTGCGCGAAGCGCACTGCAATCACCTGGAATAATCACACCAAGCTTTGCTGGAGAGAAAGATAGTACATACTCTTGGCTAC
>JBBPMM010000477.1:0-21232 GCA_038090335.1 Solioccasus polychromus
TGAATGACGTAGTTCCTCTCTCCAGTGGAGATTGTTTGATAAACAGCAAGGCACAGGTAGTGGCGTGACTGAATTGATCGAAAGCTGCACACGGACTTAGTGACCCATGACCGAAGAAACTTTTGAATAACATGGTGTCATGTATATGTGTGTAGTGCGGCGATAGGTAGGTGCAAGAATCTGTATTTTGAACCTTCGTGGTAACCAGAACCAAACTTTATCCCGAGGGGACGCGTCAGTGAATTGGTCTCACCCCGAGGGTCATTGGTGAGACGATCGAGGTATTTGCGCCGAGGTGATGACTCGACTGAAAGTATGGGGTCGTCACCCCCGATGACACTCTGTGCTGACATGATCAGAGTCAGAGGGTCGTTCGTAAGCAAAATGTGCACGTGCTTACAAATGTACTCAGACCAAAGCAGAAATCCCCCTCTTATTGGCGACCCTCGATCATACTCGACACAGCGCATTGCTCTGCATAGCGATCTTTGGTCGACAATCCCAGTAACGGCTGTCCGGGACAATCTCAACCGGCGATTACATCCTTGGATACCGGAGCCCCGGTAACTTGAGTTCATTCCGGCATCTTCCAGTGAAGCAGTGTGGTGCTTTATAATCGGCCGTAAGCCTATAGAGCTCGTGACCAACAAGCGCTCCCATGCCATCCTGTGTTAAATCATCAGAAGTAAGTTTACCTTCCACACTTGAAGAGACGCACTTCAAGATACCCTTCCATAGAGCATCCACTGGGATGCGTATCGACCATCTAAATTAACTGGGGAAACGAGATAACCCTGCACGAGGCTACGCTTCAATATTGTCCCGCGATCGCCCAGCAAGGAATGACGACAGCCGGTAGCGGTCGACGTCACGATCTCCCATTATGTGCTATCAGCAGTGATCGTGCTCAGCTCGCTTCAAGAGGGACGGTCGTCCGCTCTCTTCCTCGGGCTTCTAGTCAGGTCGTTCCCAGCATCGTCCCAGACAAAGGCGACCCTGCCTACCACGCGTTCGCCTCAGGACCACGCCAAAGCATGACGCATCTCATTCAACGACAAAAAGGTAGATTGACTCGGTGACGAGGAATGAAATTGCTGTGGGGAACAGTGACGTTGCAGGACGCGTGCTCAAAACCCCTCCCTCCATTATCGGCCGACAGAGCATCAGTGGGCACGTTTCATTTCGCGAATCGGATTTGAGGGCACATAGCCAATCTAGTGCGCTTTGGACACGAGGGACGACGTGCGTCGGGTTTCAGTGCCATTCGTGCACCGTGGACGCCACTGCTGCGGCATACCGCGTGTGCAAACGTGTGCGAGCCGTGCGAGTGTGTGCGAGTGTGCGACGGGCGCGCCGTCGCCTCGTGTGAGGACCCCTATGCTAAATGTGGAGAGAAAAGGGAGGAACTATGGATATGGGCGGTCGGGAAACCCCAGACGCCCGCTCCGGGTCTCATCTCGAGCGAGTTCGGGGTGTGGCGTGTGTGTGCGTGCGTGCTGATTTCATATCCGAGTTGGCGTGCTTTGGTCCGAGGCGAAGCGCGGTGCATTGCATCCAGGCCGTCAGACTCTTCTCAGCACCGATTCTGCAGACAGTTCGTGGAAAAGAGATCGAGTTTCTGCGGGGGATCCTAGGTAGAAGACCTACCGCGTTCCATTCGGTGGCGACGTGCGTTCGAGCCGCGCGGATCCAGTGGTCGAATCATACAGCAATTGTGGAGGATTGAAGCTGTGCGTTCTGATGCAGTGTAACAGGAGAAAGAAAAAAAATATCGTACGACCTTGAGTTGGATTGTGGCTGCGTTTCAGATTCACCACTTTTCATGGAGGATTTGTTGCATTGCCGTGGGAAGAAAAGTGCAATGTTCCCTTACGAATTTGGAAATGGACCTGCTAGCAGTGAGGGAGGGGGTCGTCGGGACGGACGATGCCATCGTGCCACCTTTCTTTTCCCGCTTCTTCTTCTTTTTTTTTCAATTAAATCCCGTATGAAACCCGTCTTCTGAGGTTTGGCATCCAGGACTGGCTGGATGCGAAGCTCTTCCCGACTGCGGCTCGGAGATCATTCCTTCGTGGCGGAGCTCACCGATACCAACCGCGTTCGCGACGCAGGTCGAGCGGTTCGCAAGAGTCTGGCCAACATGCGGTCATGAAATTCAAGCACTATCCACCTCGATCTCTGTCCCCTGACCCGTTCGGCTTCTTTCCATCCCTGACCGTGTTATCCTAGATGAAAAGACTGCAGTGCAGCAGGGGCTATTTTCTTCACGGTCCTCCCACCTCAGCCCGTTCTTTCTTGATATATCGCATCTCGAGCATGGACGTAAAAAAGTGAGTCGAACAAGCGCCTCGTTGGTCCTTTTTTCACATTCTTTTGAAATTGTACTATCGCGGCGTCTTTCGAATCGTCGTGTTTTTCATGGAGAGCGGTTTGATCTGACTTTCTTCGTGAAGTGAGATTGGCATCCTGGGAAAACTCTTCCTTATCATGACTTGGCACCTTGCCCGTCCGGCAAACCCGAAGACGTAAACGACGCTCGAGTCTATTCAGATAATGACCAATCGCCGTATACTATTTGACACGTCAACGAATCTTGATCGTTCGCTTTCGTCAACCATCCACCGATCTTTTATCTTTTTTTCCCTACATCACCATCAGGTTGCACCACGAGCCAATGTGTCAATATCGTGAATCGAAACGATGCGTGTCTGCTGATGCTGATGACGCCAATAATTATTTTTATTGCACAAATATCCTTGACCCTGGCCGTGCATCGTTGCAGTTCATAACCGTTCTCATCTGTGCCTATCTGAGCTCGTGTATTGCATCTCTCAGTCTTGCCCCAGTTGGAAGACGAATCCCCGGAGCGTCATGTGCACCCGTCATCTCTCCAACACCGTCCTCTACTCAAAAAAAAAAAAAACCGCCTCTTTGTACCTACCAGAATGTCCCACCTCACGAGCGTATCTCGTGGGCGTGGATCGTCTCCAACCATGCCCCATCAAAACGTTTCCAGTTGGCTGTTCGTCATTTAAAAGATCGCTCCTCCAATTCATCGCCCCTCTCTTTTCTCACACGTTTACCCGTCCCTCAGCAAGGCTCACCCTCGTCCTTGCGTTTCGGGATATTCGACCCCTTTTCCGTATAAGTATGTATATGTGCACCCTTGGTCATTGCCTCGAGTGATCCGCGTTGCATACTCGTCCCTACCCGTTTGGAACGGGAACGGGATTCGAACGTCGCCCCTCGGCGACGTGTGACGATCTAGTTGAGTACAGATTGTTCATCGAACGCGCGATGGTTGCGACGACTCGCGAGTCGACTCGATATTTATTTTATCTTTCTTTCTTTTTTCAAACATGTGTCGTCGATAACGCCGTGTATGGCTTTCGATCGTCCCCCAATGGTAACAACCTGGTCGCGTGGATTGACGGTCGAGGAACCGTCTCGTGCGTTTCATAACTGGCGTCCAAAACGGCCGACGTGTTCAACCTATGCATGGCATGCATGGATGCTACTAGCCTACCACATACACTACATATGGATGCTTCTATCGTACATGGACTACTGCATTTAAAATTCTTTCCAGAGAGTCCCAGCATCTCGTTCATAAGGTTTCGTATGGGTGAGACGGGTCTTCCAAGGCCCGTTTTGAATGGTCCTCGCTGAACCGTCTCACGTACATCGGAATGTACGGTTCCTCGACGGCTTCAGCATCCTGAAGTCCCCGACTAGACGCGAAAGTTAGGTTCTGAAAGGGTACCAGTTTCGTCACCTACGGACGATAAAGTTTCAATGACTGAAACTCGGTCTCGGATGTTTGAATCCGCGTGTGCATGCTGATTCTTCTTTGTTAGAGGAGGACTACGCGTCAATAGACGGACATACCTGTCTTGAGTGTGCTACCGAGCACTGATGACGAGGACGCGCAACTCGAATTTCGTCTTGAATCAAGTTCTTGCGCCTTTTCCGGGGTATGTTTCATTAGATATTGGTATAGTGCTTTACTGGCCTTGCCATCGTGGGGCCGATCGGAAGCAGCGCCGGGGTGATCTCCCGTAACTATGCGCGATGTTCGCCAGCCTTCGGCAAAAGCTCCCATGATCGATAGCAAAAGTGTCGTGAAAATGAGAATGCTCTCTCGAACGTACTTTATATGCATACAGCTCGGTGTTAGGCCCGCCGGCACCGTTGGTCGAGCTACTTTCCCTGATTATTACACGTGTATGTCACTTTGGAGGGCCTCCAAAGATATTGGCAGCCTGCCAATTTGGAGGGCTTCAGCGCTAATTTTCGATCCCCGCCCTCCAAGTTGCCAAATATAAACAAACACACGTACGTCGAAGGTGTTCAAATTAAAAGCACTCGTAGGGTTTGTACTATGCGAGTATGTGAGTTGCGGTTGCATCTTGCGCGTGCAGTGACCAAGGTACATTTCAAAGATTCTACCAGGCCCAGACCCACGTCAATGGCCTTTCTGCCAACAGCAATGCCGCAATGCAGTCGACGTGCACTCGGTGTACCTGGAGGGTGCTTTCCATCGCTACTTACTGCGAAATATGGAGGATGGGAGGATGGTGATGCGAGTGATCCAGGTCGTGAAGAGTAAACGGAGGTCCGCGGTATGCACTTCATGGTTCTAGCCTCCTCGATTTCCGTTTTACCTAGTACAGCGTAAGCTCTTCATCAATCTTTGGCTGGTATATGAAAACCAAGGAACATGAAATTAGGCTCAACATTTTTTTTTCCCCGCTTGAGCCCGCCTCCATCGTACTGGCCTATTCCTATTGATGATGGGGGCGCATACAGTTACTACTCCATTTTTGTAGTGGTCAGATGGAAGACTCTAAAGGAATACTCAGCAGTAGCGGCGGCAGCTTTTCTGATGAGGGCACGAGAAGCCACCGCCAGCCTGTTCAAACGTGATATAGGGGAAGCGAAGTGCTGAGAAAAATGAGTTGAAAGCGCGAATATAGGCGCTCGAAGAGGTAATCTATGCCACACCGCATGGCAAATGAGCGAAGACGCTGACGGAAGTTGTGGTCTTCGAGTGGGCGGACCACCGTAAAGTGGACCACGACCAAGGGACAGAAAGTCTGAAGACATAAGCACTTTTATCCGATAGTGCGTACCTCGGATGATTGATCATTTTCGTTTACTGATTTGGCGCTGGTGATCTGGATGTAGCTGTGGGATACAAAAGGCATTTGGAGTTCTCGGCTGCAGGGAACGCCAAACGAATTCAAGCTGAGTTTGGCCCCTAACATTTCTTGCATTCGAAAAGAAACATATTATGTGGTCTCACGAAAATCTTGGCTTTTCTGTTCCGTTGACTTGAGCAAAAGAGCCGCCTCATATCCTCGGATTGTGGATCATTTCCTGATGACAAAATATTTGGTCAGTAATTAAATGCCCTTCTATCTCATCTATAGGTATCACTGGGATCTACGATGACCTGCAGAGGGGGTAAAACGTTGCCGCAAGGCACTCAGTAAGAAGAACGTCTCGACCGCTTCATCAGGTAGAAAGTTTGCCACTAATTATCCGTGCTCATCCCAACACTCCGCACATCATGGAATATCTGAACATCTATTGTTATTAGTTGAGCAAGACTGTAACTTGTTAGATGTTCCATGATATCATTTCATGCCTCCTACGGCTTGCCGGTTGGGTTGCTAGTTTGTTCCTGATCTATATCGGTCTCCGCGCACTTTCAAGATCATCTGGAAGATTTAGAAGAGATGGCGAGCAAAAAAGAATCTCTCATAGATTTGCGAAGCCGTTCGATTATTGGATGATATTTCAGTGAGAGATGGGTTATTCGACTTGTGTTGCTAAAAGTATTTAGGATCATAAGGGTAATTATAGACTTGTATGCCCCCACACTCCAACATTGCCACAAAAATGGCCCATGGACGAATTTGAGATTCAGAATTTCTGTGCCTTCCGCCAGCTCTTGCATTAAAGAACTCGTCGATAAAAAAAAAGTCATAACTTGCATGAATTTGTATGTCGTGTGGACAATATCGCGCTGAATCACGCAAGTTGAAAGTTCCGCCGACCAATGGCAGACGTCTTTTCCGAGAAAACTTTTTGGCGTTCTTGCGGCAGCCCTTGCCTTGAAACGATGTATGCTACCGGTACGGTATGGATCAGGGGCATGAAGGATAAACGGGTGCCCGTATTCCCACCTCGTGGTTCAACTTCCATCTCGCGGCTCGAACTCCGTTCGCTAGCAAGGTATAGTGAACTGTTTAGTGAATTCTGCGTTATATACCATACTCAGTTGTACATTACTCTGCTGCCACCGATGCCATTGGAGCTACCATACGTATTTCGACGATAGGAGTACTTGATCGTGCGCCGGCCGCTCTTGGATGCTGCGCAGAACTCATCGTATGGCGTGCGGATGGAACGATCAAGGCTCTAGAGGCTTATCGCACTCGATCAGTGGAAGAAAGTGGTCGATGGCGTTGTGGCGGCCGAAGAGACCATATTACTTCACACCGTGGTCGCCAGGCTGATTATCGATAGGGGTTCTTAGAAGTAGATTGGTCGGTAGTAGTATTGGCAATAGCAGGCACATGCATGCGAAATGGCATGACACTGGCGACTGTGCGTATCATAGGCCAACGAGAGGATGTACGGCCTGTAGCCGGGCCAGCCGGTGTTCGGCCACGACCAACGTCAACCAGAAGTAACGCCATATGTCTGTGTCCAATCACGATGCACTAATCCGGACCGGTCGGAGTTCAACGAATCATTGGCCCACTACTGAGAAGAACATTCTTTCACACGCGCTGGCCTCGATTCCCCTATCAAGCCTCAAGAAATCATACATGATCCATCCACCGTGTTGGTTAAGATTCGATAGCATGTACGGGCTCAGCGGTCTAGGGGTAGAATATCAGGGCTGGCGTGGGTGTTCTTTCTCTTTCGATCTGGAATCGAACTTGTAGACAATAGGTTTTGACCACAGGCGGCGGGATGAAGCCGTGATTGATAATGATGGTAATCTGCAGTCAAATGACCCACTTCTTTCCGATATTGTACTGGCATCAACGTTCATGTTCCGAGCATCGAATTCCTAAGCGACCACATTATTATAGCAAGGTATGGGGTCGTGTACAGGAGTACAACACTTGTAGCTCACAAGCTGTACAAGCGGGTCCACCATCTCTTGAGAACAAAACTTGATCACCGGGCTTGAACGCATTGCATTGAAAACCCCAGTCCGTCGACATTGCTATCAGAGTCTAGAGGTATTCTCTGCGCGTTTCCTTAGTGTATTATATCCAACGTGCGTACCGCCCCTCCACTTTTCATTCACCTCCGACTCATCGCATACAACTTCATTTCGGAGAAGTGTGAAATAAAAGAAAACTACTTCATATCTGTTTACCTCCCGATGGTTTGATTGGAAGTAACTACCTTGCATCCTCTAATCCCGACGATGGCGGAAAACCTCATAGTCACTTGCACTCGCAAAGCTGGCGTGACGTCGTTACGCATGTCCGTGAGAATGGCATATTGGGGTCGTCCAGTGGGAAAACATTCGACCGAGTCATAGTGGCATCATGAAGGTGTGAGATTCTCTGGCGTTTTAGTATTGACATATGATCCGGTTTTCAGAGTTGGCAAGCTTCGTCTAGCCCATTGCTCGATTTGTGTAAAGTTCGTTGTGATACTGCATCTCTTGTGGTATTCAGGTTTCTTTGGAAGCCGGTCCAGTAATCAACCAGCATTCTTGCTATCTGCACTGAATCTCTCTCTTTGAAGCGCTGGTGCGAAATCGCTCTAGATGCCGGCCCGCGAGCTTCCGACGATGGCGCGACTTTTCTGATCGATGCTCAACGAACATCCGAACAGCCTCAGTCTGGCCCGTTCCACGGCTTCACGCTTCCGAACAAACACTACAATATATCGAGACCCGGATAAAAGGTCGGTTCACACTCCACAAGACACTCATAGATCGCCCTTCCTTGGAGACTTGGTCCATATCCAACGGCCGTAGAAGTCTCCGTCCAATTTAATTCTACGCCAGGGTATGCACGAAACTAAATACTACCCACGATGACGAACTGACAGTGAATCACAGTGGTAATGATGATCAAGACCCTTAATGTGTTGGGACGAAACACCCCAGAGTTTGAAAGATACAAGGTCGTACCTAGGTCAGCCTTCTTGATCGACGAGTCCAAAGTTCTGTTCACGATGATTCCAACAGTAGATCCTCACGTACGACAGTCTCGAGGTCTCAATACGGGGCAAGCTGACGCGATTGGGTTCGAAAAGTAACAACCCGTCCAAACTCTACTGACGCATACTTAACGCGCGTCAATCAGATGCCCTTTCCAACAGGCGACAACTGCCACTCTATGTAACTGCGCATAATAGCCGGGCTTTATGACTATCACGCGCATAGTGTGATCCTTTGGTGTGCTCCTGGGTACAAGAAAATGTCCATGGAGAACCGTGTTCAACCGAAAAGAATCGATGTGAGGGATGATGGTATGATTCTACCTGTACGCAGGTCTTTTCTTGATATTATTTATGTAAATGTGGATTGATCTATTTCTTCGAACTGAAAAGTGCAAGATGACTCGGGTTGGTTGTAAACCAAAGTTGGATTCTAAAGAGGAGCCCGCAAGAAGCATTCGGATGCTGGCTGATAAAGACTGAACGCGTCCTCGTACCCTGTACAGGATTGACATTAACGACAAGACGTATACCACCATGCGAGAATTTTTGGCCCACCCAGCGTCGATGCTCGGTGTAAGAACATGTGGAAGGTCGTGGGTCCACGCGGGAGAGCAGTCTCCATCGAAGACTTTGGCAAGTCGTCGACAATAAATCCGAGGTGTAAGAATCTCGGAAACATTCAGCCTGCGCTTCAGAACAAATTATAGCTTCAGCAATGCATCGTGGGTACTGAAAGATGGAAACGGAACCGGTAAACTCGTAGATCTCACCTGAGGATGACACTCTTTTGATTAAAAACATGGCAGGACACTAGATCAACAGGAGACATATCAACCGATGTCATGGGAGGTGGAATGCATGATATAATACGACCCCCCGATATACTTCAACTCAGAGAGCTATTCCCCTTTTAGGATTAACTTTCTTCAGGACCACGAATCCGTGTTTTGAGCGTTTGCACGGGCACATGGACGTGTATACCGACCGCGTAGCAGATTTGAAGAAACAATGACGCAAATTTTGCATTGGTTTCACTGAATTATATCAGGTCAGCTATTTGCAACTCGCGGTATTCATTTGTCCGTAGCCGTCTCTTCTTGCCCCCAGCTGCCAAGAAGCAGGCGCTCGCCTTGCTTATGTGATTTGATGAGTCTATAGGTCACAGAGGTTGAAAGGGCGTCTCCGGAAATTCATATCGTCATATATAGTTGTCCAAGTCGATTTCATCAGTGAAACGACAAGTGGTTGACCAAGAACTTTAGCTTGGCGAATGTATTCTGGAGACCATGAATTTCATGCAATACTTAGCTTGACAAAGAAGTATAATTCCTCGACCTATAGATGACATCCAGGAGTTATGTATATATACCGTCCTCACGAAAAGGACAGGAGGGAAAAATTGTTTATTCCATGACAGCCCAAGAATAGTCGGAATCAAGTTTCACAGTCTAAAAAGACCGTGCTGCGAATTGCAGAGTTCAAAAGATGTTCATAGGCTTCCAACTGGCACAACAGAGCTGCGTTGCATGCCAGCTGTACTACCAGAGGTCTGAAGGATTCTGCCTTCAGTAAACCAAAGATAGCTTCCCTCGAGAGCACTATGTCAATAATCACTGCGTGTAATCGCGATGCACCTCCCGAACCTTGACACGTCCTGCAGACAGTCAAGGACGACGTGAATTCTTACTTATTCAGACCACCATGAAAGGCATCCATCACCGGACGCCACTGCGACGAGAAAGAGTACCGTCCTGTGCCAATGAGCAAAAAACACAATTCACCCAGTCATCTCGATGCGGTTTCAATGTCGGCCAGTGGCAGGTGCACACCAATGACCTGTTGTTTCTGGTACGTCGTGCAGTTGGTTAGGGCTGACCCCAGCAAGAAGCAATCGTGGATGACGGCAATGCTCGGACCTTGCCCGCTCGTGAAGGGAGATGCGTGTAGGGTGCATCTGGTACGTGATGAGCTTCGCAGCCTTTGAATGTGTCATGGGATGAAAGCAGAAATCGAGTGCACAGTCACCCTTTATAATCAGCCGCATGTATTCGCCGAGGGTCATTATGCTCATGGCAGTCTATTTTCGCGTCTACCAGGTATTGTCAGTGACATTGGCATTCGAAGTTAGTGTTCTCGGAGCGTGTACGCAGGCGGCAAACCCTGCACAGTTATTTTAAGCATTACATCCTTCTGAGAGTATATATGCGACGACGTATCGAATTATTTAATCAACGGCATGGTTCTTCAAAAGGATTGGATCTGTAATCTTGCGGATGGCTCGGTTTTGCAGACATGCGCAACGGAGGTGTCGGTAGCACTGGGGTCAAGTATGGGCTCAAGTGGAAGATTGATAGACCACTGTTTGTGTCGATAGCTTCAGAGCGGATACCAGTATGATTCCGCACGACTCCGCTCGACGTATGCACTGGCTACGTATGAGGCTCCAGAATAAGCAAATTGAATGTGATAACTTCATCATGCCTGCCTTGGTCTGTATTGAGGCCTCCGAGAGATCTGGGCGAACTTGGCTTTCGGTGAATGTCGTTTCGCTACTGTCCGATCACGGTCCAAGTGCGCAATGTAAAGGCAAAGTAAATCAATTTTTTTTCTTAATATCAATTTATGTAAAGACCACATCCATGCAGGGCGAACCGTCCAAAAAAGTACAGCAAGTCCCACTACATTGTAAATCATACCATCGTCCTATCTGATCCGGTAACTCTTTTTGGTCGAATACGGTTGCCCAAGGACATTGTTGTACCCTGGAGCACACCAAAGGATCACACTATGCGTGTGATAGTCATAAAGCCCGGCTATTTTCAAAACTCGGATGCGCGGTCAATGGTTTCACATAGAGCGGCAGTTGTAGCCTGCGGAAAGTATATCTGGTGGACATGCGACGTTAGCGAATGCCAGGAAAGACCTTCGGATGATGTGGTACTTTTCAAGCTATCAAGTCACGTCAACCTGCCCCGTATTGCGACCGTGAGACCGTCACAGACGGACGTCTGATGTTGGAATGATGAACAAGGTATAAAGGCCATTGATTGCGAAAACCGACCTTGGCATAATTCGCCAATGCATGCAAAATTGCATGAGAGGAGTCTGGTGGTTAATTCCACCGCCGACGAACCTGAAAGGATAACGAGTGTCAGTTCTTGTAAAGTTGATCCTTGGTAGGACTTGGTACGCACCCGCAGGATCCACTGGATCCATCAGGAACGTTGAGCATTGGGGCAGGGTCTGTAACTTGGGTTTCTATGTACGTGTGATGTTCAAGCGAGGATGTAGGTTGGATTTTGTGATGCAGTAAAGGTCTGTGAACCACCTTTATAATCGGTCCAAGTGTATCATTCTATTTGTCCAATGACGTGAGCCGTTGGCGAGGGACGGCGAGGCTGTCCGCCTTATCAAGAAACCATCAGAAACCTCGTTGCAAACTCTGCATTGCCTACATCTTCACACCACAGCAATCGGTTGTTTCTCATCGGCTGGAATCGAGAGCTCTGCAGGGACGTCGAGGGCCAAGTGCAGTTGCCCAGGCCTGTAGGCTCGCTCGAACATTTCCGAGATTTGACCGCCAAAATATCTCATGAGTCTCTCTTTGCGAAGCGATATTCATGGGACGAGCATAGGTGTACAAAGGCCGCGCTGGACACTAAACCCCATCCGAATTCTTCTAACCGTTGTCAAGTCACAGGATGTCTTGGCAGGGTCGCCAATTGGGAAGGAAACTGTCCTCGTTCCAAGGTTCCTCAGAAATTCGGAAAGCTACGTGGCACTGTATTGGCAAACACGGGAAGTAAGACCTAGCGTGCCAGAAACCTCCTGTATGCCCACGGGAGGGTTAGCGTTATATAGGCTAACATGCACATAGATTGTAATGAAAGAGCAATAATATCATTTCTGTGGTTACACCTTGGCATTCAGAGGCCTATGTCGATAAATGGAACCCACTCCGAGAACGGTTGCCACTGTCTATTCCTGCAGCTATATGGACGGACTACGGCCTCGTCAGAGAGTACCTCGGAGCCCATCGACGTCTGACATACTGACGGAATGGTGAATCCACCACATGGACGGGACAAGGCAATGATGTCGGACGGCTGCAAGCGGTGTTGATCTGGGAGGCAGAGGCCGCAGTTTATCGGGTTCGCTGTGTCTTGGATTTGGTGGCACGCAACATGGACCTCACAACACTTTCCCAGAGAGGACAAGATGGATTCCCACTTCCTGGTCAGATCCCGCGGTATACCCCTCCCCTCCCTTTCGCCGATAGAAATAGCGTTTGCACCACGAATCAAACTCTCCGGAGATGCTTGAATAGTCTTGCATCGCTCAAAAGTGAACTTTGGGAGCGAAACATGAGAAACAACTTCCACACCGGCAAGAACGATCAAGGCGCCGCAACGGCTTTTAGTAACAGAAGCACTGAGGATGATGACAAAACCCGAAAGTGCCGAAGTGCAGAGCTGGGTGAGCTCTTTGTACAGGAGAAATCGCTTGAAGCCAGGTAATTGCCTGATCTCCTACAGAGGTTGATCCCACTTGATTGCTTTACCAAAGTTGAAGTCCATGATTGTACGACCCTGCATATACAAGTTCGGGAACTCTGGGAGTTGGTCCACTCAATCGCGTAAATGGTAGCGCCGAGACTCGTATGACAACATAGATCTGAGATCAGTTCCACTCAAAAAAGTATTTACCGAGTGGGGGATCGGCGATGCCTTCTAGGCAAGTTGGAACCAGAGAACAACCTGCGACGTGTTCAGAGAAGTCGCAAAGGCAAGTAATAGGAATGGTGAATAAATAATTTCAAAAAAAGTACGTTCGAACGGGTACTAGGACCGTCCAAAAAGTATAACATATCATCGTATCATCGCTCCACCTGCGTCGGTGACTCCGGTTGCTCAAGGACATTGTTGTATACTAGAGCACACCAAAGGGTCGCACCATGCGTACGATAGTCATAAAAGCCCGGCTATTTTCAAAACTCAGATGCGCAGTCAACGACGGAGATGCGACATTAGTGTGCACCGGGAAAGAGGATTGGAGGAGATGTTACTTTTTCAGCTATCTGACAGATCCGTGAGCGTAAGCCTGTAGTGTCAGGCTTCGACCCAGCACTCACAGCAATAGGCTCTCATGTGTCACGTTACTGCTGGTGGACTACTAGCTCGAGCATTCCAAGGCCGAGGCAGGTGTTGCATGAATTCGACTGGTTGGATGGTATGGTGAGGGAAAAACGCTAGACCGCCGTGATCAAACCAACCATCATTAATATCGCTTTTCACTCGGCTATGCTCTTTGCACCTCTCACACATTATCATCGTCTTTGGGGGCTATCCGGTGGACGTGTCAACGGACACAACGAGCGCCAATCCGGTAAGCATACGCTCCTCGTAACATATGCCCAAAGGCGGAAATACTCTTAGTCCGTTCAGAGGAGACAGGCAGTTCAACGAAGAAAGCCCATTACAGTCGATTGTGCTGTATCCTAATTGCCCATAGAAAATTCTGTTCCGCAGCTTGGTATGCCCCGCCTCTTTTTTTTTTTCTGTGTCGAAAGGTTCAATATCGCTCCTCCCCTGTCCAAAGAACTCGAAATATAAGATGGGTACGCTGCTTCATGATGATCCATCGCCTCGCCTTCGTCGTCCCCAACCCCGCAATTGCGCAGACGCCGAATCATCATGGGTATTCGTTCAGAAGAACGGTGCACACCATACGTAGTGCCTCCTAACTCGCATCACCCGAAGTCCGGCTCCCGCATCGGCGCACAGCCCCGCTCTGCAGCCGGAAATGCATTATATTGTTATCTAGGTGGGCCCGCCGCCTACACCTGCGACGAGCACGCCCCACCGATAGACATAACGCAGGAGAGCAGCCCTGATCACTCTAGTCGCTCGTACGCGGCAGGAGGGTACTCGGGCAACACGCTCAAGACTCCTTCCGGACGTACGTCCAACCCTAACTGGGCTGTTGGCCGCTCGCTGACCGAGAGCGCAGTATGGGGCCACATCGCTCACGAGATCAAGACCTTGTTCAATGGCCCTAGCCAGTGAAACCGCATCCTTGTACCTAAGTGTACAAGCGCAATGTTTCTCACCCCGCAACCTGATTCCCCGTATATTTCGAAGTTGTCAACGCCCCTGGACGAGTGAGAGTGTAAGAGAGTGTGTAAGAAAGGGTGTAAGGGTAGAGATGTGAAGTGGTTGGATGAGCTTTCGTACGATCGCTGTCTATCATGCACAGCAAGTTTGGTCTGAATCGAGAGTACATTCATTCATGCGTGTCTGATAGAACACCCTGCCATTGACTTGAGCTGTGTGTCCACATGTAACTCGCTACTGGATGAGTTCATTATTACAACATCAAGATTGTGATGTATTCTACGTGCCTTAGTGGTATTTAACGTTTGGGCGCTTGCTGAGCCGGCGTCGGTCCGGAAGCCCAGAACGGGATATATATGCCGCAGTAAAGAATATTCTGAAAAATCCTACCAGATCATCAGAGTTTAACACCCCATTTTGCTCCAACTTCCAGAATTCCTCTCCGAGATAACAGGCTGTCTGTCCGCATGTAAGAAGGAATAGGAAGTCACGGGAACAGAAAAAAGAGTGCGATGAACGTTGGTGCCGTACACCTTACTTATTTAGCATGAATTCGTGATGCAATACACACGAAACAATGGGTTGAAATGAAAAAAAAAAAAAAAAAAAAAGTGCAAGACGGCGCACTTCAAAGCCGAATTTCGTTTTTGGTCTCTAGGTAGGGGGAAGAACCTGTCCGTGTAGGGTCTTTGTCGGCTGGCACCTACATCGATCAATCAGTACGAGATTTAGCCCGAGTCCGAGGACATACCATTGGATACAGTTTCTACGGATGCATTCCAATTTAAACTCCAACAGTATGCTGCGCCGGCGTCGCCGACCACTCAAAACGATGTCGGGTGTGCCAGAACGAATCTCAAAACGGTCTCCGTTTTGCACTTTGAAGGACCTAAATGTGAGGAAGCGAGCTTTAATGGGCCACCTTTTTACCTTGTGTTTGTTTGGTGACATGGAAGATCGATCGCGAGTAGGGCTCAGTTGAAAAGTCAATAGTTTCAAACAGCTGTGAATAATACATGTTATTAACTGTTATTAACAATTATCAACACGCAGGCCAGTTTGGAGGCTGTTAAAAATTGTGAATAAGTAATGTGGGTTGATGTGCTTAAATTAGAAGTTTGCGGCAATGGAATTGTTGGAATTAGCAACTGCGTGCGCAGCCATGACGTCGGGCCGACCAGACTACCGGCATGCACATGGCACACAATGTCTGCATTCATCCGGTGTATTATCTTCGTCATACGAGCACATTGTACTGACCGCGTATTTAATATTTGTCCTCGTCCTATGCCCGGATCTCTACAATATCCTTTATCCCCTTTTTTGCACTATTTAGTTGCTTTTCGTATATAAAGTACTCTGTTCTCAGTTGAACACCTCAGTCTGTTGTTCACAACAACTGAAGTGAGTTACATTTATATACTATTTACCTACCCGAGCTAATTGGCAGTATGTAGTTCACTCACTTGATAGGTAAATAATCCCAATATAGTTTGTTGTTCACAACGACTAAATTTGTTCACTCAACAGTAATTCTTTCAGGAACTTTGTCTGAGCTTCGAATCTTGCCATTGTATCCACAGTTCCAAGGCTATTATGTTGCCAGCACCTGAATCTCTCAGTTCTAGTGAATTTCAAGGCCTTCTTGTCTACCTGCAGTCACTCCTCTGTGATCTTCCCAAGGAGCTTCTGGTTGGAAACCCGACAGTCTCTAAATACCAAACTTTTCTTGCATTCAAACTTGACATCAACCTGCTTGAGCAAACCAGGAGTGAAATAGGGGCTCTGAATGAGCAATTCAAGGGAGTCTTTGGATGGAATGTATGGAGCAGCGGGGACCAGATCTTGCGCATTGAAGAACATGGTGAACCAATCTTGGCAGTAGCTGATGTCCTTGGAATTTTTCACCACAAGTACCCCAATGACAATGTTATTAAAAAATGGGGTGTTGACATTGCCATTGGTGCACAAAGAGTCTATGAAGATTGTGGCATCATAGTATGCATAATCACAACTATCAATGAATCTCACCTGATGGTATGAGTAGCCTGCAGCATACCTGGGTCCTGTCACAAGTGTAGCTGTTGGATCTGAGTTGCCACAGCTAGATCTTCAAGTTGATCAAACTACACACATGTCAAGCCTCAGCAGATCTGGCACCAGTAGCTCGAAAGGTCAACCTCCAAATGTTTTGATGAACAAACTTACTTTCAAATCAACTGACAGGAAAGGAAAGGCCATCTGGAGCTGCATTGGTAAAGGATGTGACCATACACAGGCAGGTAATCCACAAGAGAGCTGTGTGCTACAGCATGCAGCTACATGTAGGAAGCTAGAAGCTAATCTTAGGCAGGAAGCAGTTGATGCATCCAAAAATAACTCACTTGGAGCACAGATCCAAAAGGATAATCCTGAATGTTGTCGTTCAGAGTCAAGTTTGCAAGAGATACCCACAAAAAGGCCTAGAAACCAATCTATCTTGGAAATCACACCATTTCGCCAAGCTGCCCAACAAAAAAAAGAGGAAGATCATCAGAGTTTACAGAAGAAAATTGATCATGCAATTGTACGACTCATATGTGTGCATGGTCTTGTTCCATCCATCGTCAACTCACCAGAGTGGAAGGAACTTGCCACTACATTGAATCCAAGCTACCAGCCTACGTCATGCAGTACTTTTGCTGATAACTATATTCCAAAGGAGGCAGCATTTGTTCGCCATGCACAGCTTCAAAAATTGAAGCAATACTATGATCTTACACTTACATTTGACAGAACAAATACATGCAAGCCCCATTCAATCTATACTGTTCATGTGACCACTCCTGAACGGAAGACATTCTTCTTAGAAGGTCATGAGGAATCAGCTGTGCACCATACTGCTGAGTGGGTCAAGAGCAAGATCTTAAAGGTAGGTGCTTCAAGATGGCTAGAATCAATGGATTTATTCTAAAACATGATTTAGACAATTCAAGATGTTGGTGAGGATAGATGGGCTGGTATCTGTTCAGACAGTACCACAGTAACAAAAAATGCTTGTCGTGATATTGTTGCATCTATTCCCACGATGCTTGATCTCAATGACGCTTGCCACCACATTTATAATACAATCAAGGACATCACATCAGCAACAGAGTTTCAGCATGTAACTCTATGGCATGTTCAAATATAAGATTGTAGCTTACTGGATCTATGTTTCAGATGTTATCCATGCTTAAACCAATCATCCGCCATTTTAGCAAGTCTGCTAAGTCTGTCGCGCATCTCCGGAAAGAACGACGGATTGGAAATGATGATGAGAAAGTTAATATGCTGCAAAAAATTGGAAAAACACGGTTTGGGACCCATTGGTTAGCTGCGGCTTCACTTGAACAGTGCTTTCCAAACATACACAATTTGGTTCAGGCCAAGGATGTCAAATTCAGGGTAAGTCTTCATCTGACTCATGCTCATCCGATGCTGAGTATATAAACCTCAGAATAAGAAAGTCCAGGAAATGTTTCTTAGTCGGCATCAGTCCATGCTGATGGAGAAAGATATGGCCATGTACACTAGCACCATTGGCCCGTTCATATGTTCCTTGTGGGCGCTTGAGGCAGCACATGCAAATGCATCAGATGTGTTTGTCTTTTGGCTCGCAATTGGTGCCACACTTAAAGAGCTGTTTGCCAAAGGTGACATCGAGACTGGAATACCTTCTTCCCTCGCTAAACACATCATTGCCATTTATAATGCTCGCTGGAAGCAGTTTTTTACTAGCGACATATATTTCACTGCCTTTGCTCTTGACCCTCGTATGATTGCATATCACTTCCACCATGGTAACTTTTTTAACAAACTTGTCCTAGGTTATCCGCTCTCGGATTTTCTCATAAAGCCAGTGATCGCTCCTGCAACCATTCGGATCCCACCACGAAACACAAATAACCTTACGAATGCTATTATATCTATTCCTGTTCGCCCAATTTCTCACCCCCATGCATATGAGCGAGTCAAGGAATTTCTCAAACAAAGACTTCGAATCATGCTAGAGTGTATCAACAAAGAAGCCCCGAAGACAATGCAAGATAGTGCACTTTCACGTATCGTACGGGAGATTGGCACAGCCGCCATCGTCGATGAATTCCGCCATCAACTTGAATCATACTGGCGCAATGAATGGCCCTTCAACATTCCCATCAAAGACGAAAATCCCCATAGGTGGTGGAAGATGCTTGAATCTCATCCTCATGCATGAATCTTAAGTGTAAGTTTATTCTTATTATGAATCTTCAGCACATTATTTTGCTTAACAGTCTTACTAGATTCTAGCTACAAAGATATTTGCGGTACTGGTAAACTCAATGCCCGATGAACGAACTGGTTCAACTCTCACATGGCTGAACTCCCCACTGCGTGCTAGTCAGAAGCCTCAAACGTTGGTTGATATGATACAAGTCGGCCAATGGTACAGGGCTCAAACGGTATGTCGAGTCATGGACGGGTTAGTTTTCAATCGGATGACTCACTCTACTTGCCTCCGCAGAAAGATGCGGAAGAGTATAAGGAACCTTATCGTCCGGTCGTCAAGTTTCGTGATATCAAGAAAGACCTCTTACAGGCCATCTCCATTGGTGGACAGGGTCACATGGAAGCTGGTGGTGATCAGGATGATATTGATGCAGACAATGATTCAGATGGAGTACTGTGCGAAGACAATAGTGAGCCTGGCTTCGACGAGGAAGACAGCTGCAGTTGGATGACTGGAATCACTGGTCCTGACGATGAATTCGCTCGGGACGGATGTTTGACAGCCGATGAAGAGGTATCTCTGGACTCGGTGCTGCTGCGCGAGTTATTATCTATGGAACCTCTCAGCTATACCAGTGCCATGACATCACAGAAGTCTTCAGCACTACAAAGAACGAGCGCAGCAGAGGGACTTACAGAGCCGGATTGGGATTTTTAAATTTTCACAATTTTTCACGCCGAAACAAAATTTCACAGTGTTAAAAACGCTTTTTTAACTTGTTAATAACAGCACAGTTAACAATTGTTTAAAACACCTGTTAAAAATGGTCTGGACGTCCATATTTATTAACTAACTGTGAATAAGTCCCGAGGACTTTTCAACTGAGCCCTAATCGCGAGGCTGTCCTCAACTTTGTCGAGAAACCGTCAGAAGTCGCCACTGCAACTTCGTCACCACCCTACCTTTGCATCACAGCAAGATAAAAACCCGACTGAGCGATGTATGAAGCCAGTTACGGCGATCCTGAGCGATGACAAATCCGTGAACGTCAGCCTGTAGAATCAGACTGTTATCCAGTACTCACAGCAATAGGCATTGGTAGCATCACTGCTATTACTAGCAGCTAGCTCGAGCATCCCTGGGGCCGAGGCAGGCACTGTAGGAATTTCACCAGTTGGACGGCGGGGGGAAAATGAGGACTGACTCAGTCAAATCAGCCGTCATCAATATCGCTTTTTGCACAGCCATTGTTCTTTGTAGAACCTCTCGTACTGTCGCCGACATCCCGGACAGTGATCCCAGTAGACATCTCAACTGACGCAACGCCCAGTGCCGATTCGGTAAGCACACTATCCTTGTAATACGCATGGCGTCGTGGGCTTGGCTTCAGAGATCGGAAAGCAAAAAGGTGCCTTGCGCAAGGCTGCTCGGCGAAGACCCAACAGTCTGACGAAGGAAAACCGTTATAGTCCATTGCGCTGCAGCTTAGTGAACCATGGAACATTCCGCCTTGCAGCTTGGTATATCCTGTCTTTTTTCTATCTCGAAGGCCCCTATGCACCCAGTCCAAATCTAAACAGCTGGGACAGGGACTATTACAGTCCGCTCGCCCTTTTTTTTCGATCCCCCCCTAGATCGAATTGTATCCCATGGGCATCATCTTGGAAGATTGGTCCACGTCTCGCGCAGCGTTCAATTACTCATCTCATGCAAGCTCTGACACCCCCTTCGGCACGTCTTCCAACTGGGCCAAAACTAGGCCCGCGCCCCCGCGCCCGTTGCATCACTACCCCGGCGCCAGCCCGGGTTACTCGTATACGGCAGGGGGCCGCTTAGCACCCAAGAGTCCATCTAGACGTATGTCTAACCCTAACTGGGCTGTTGGTCATTCACTGACCGAGAGCGCAGTGTGGGGCCGCATCGCCCAGGGGATCAAGAGCTTGATCCGCGGTCCTGGGCCGTGAAACCGCATTGCTCACCCTAAGTGAACATGTGCAACCCTCTTCGTTCCCCAACCTGATTTTTCCCCCATAGTTCGAAGCCGTTCGATACCCTTCGGGGCCAATGAGAGTGGAAATGTGAGCCTGAGAAGAGATGTGGAGTCGTTGAATGAGCTTTCGTGCGGTTGTCGACTGGTGTCCCGTGTACGGCAGTCTTGGTCGTCACTGGATACGTCGTGTATTACGACAACGAGGGTTTATTTCGTCGTCGGGTTCAAACATACGCCGAAGCATTCGAACGAAAGAAGGCTCAGCAACTTGCTGTAGCCTTACTATGTCGGTCGCCATCCTGTAATTCATTTTTTTCATGGGGGGTCTCTCAAACCTCTACTCGACCTCGACTTTACAAATTCCGGCCGTCCTCGAACAGTCACGTGAATGTCATGGGCGCCTTTGCTGAAGGTTGGCGCACGCGCCACCCAGCGTCCCACGATCGGTCCGCTCCACAGGCGCCAGAACTATGGAAACTAGTGATCTCAGGGGAGAGTTTTTACCGCACTGCATCCGAGTTCTCCAGTGCAAACCACTCAGATGGCACTTTCAAGATTCGATACAAGAGTAGTAAGCACAGGTTGCACAGCCCTGACTGGTCCGCGCTGTTTGCCGTTTGCTGATAGAAACGAGATGTCGTGAGCAGAATTAAAAAACCTGAGACGTAGTTGGTTTGTACGCCCCGAGTGGTGAAG
>JBBPMM010000478.1:0-21222 GCA_038090335.1 Solioccasus polychromus
GAATCTAATCCTATTGGTGGATATAATAGTCATGATAACTGGATCATATCCTATTGGATAGTATTCCTGGTTATCTATGACATGATCATGGTGTGATACAACATCATGATGATGTGATCTTTCATCAGAATTGTGTAATCTGAGTCATCAGTCATGTGACCAGAATTACTAATTGTTCCAGTGGCTTAATGGTTGACACATGACTAAAGTCATTGGTTCAAACCCAGTAGAGCACACTTATCATTCAACTGAATAGCAACATCTTCAACATGCCAGATTGGTGAGGATGGTGGATACATTGCAAGGCCTCACTCTCAAGCATAGAAACAGGGTCATCAAGAGAGGCCCTCCTCAAAGCAACAATAAACTCCATTGCCTCTTTCATCTGGGGTAGTATTGCACTCAAGGAGAGCACTTCAATATCAATGTTGATTTGTGGATGGTGAGGTATATTGATGTCATAATCAGACAGAGCTCCACCAGCTGGGGAAGGATCATGAGATGGAGAAGGTGGGAGGGAACATTGAGAGGGGGGTCTATCTCCAGTAGGAGAAAGATCATGGGACAGATGCAGCAGAAGGTCCGAATGAGAAGGATCTTGCAAGAGGGCTTGATCTCCAGTAGGGGAAGGATCATGAGACAGAGTTGAAGGCAGGGGGAAATATTGAGAGGGGAGTCTGTCTCTGGTGGGGGAAGGATCATGAGATGGAGAAGGTGGAAAGTCAGAATGAGAAGGGTCTTGTGAGGGAGGTTGATCTCCAGTAGAGGAGGCACCTCGAGACGGACTCAGATGTGGATTGTCGGAACAAGAAGGACCTTGCGAGGGGGGTTGCTGATCTCTAGCAGTGGAAGCGCCTTGAGATGGAAGAGGCTGGGACCCATCTTTGTGTGCCACTTTACGCTGGCCACGAGATAGTTTGTAGATGTTAGTTTCTCTGGCACACTTCGTCATTGCACGGAGCGCTTTCTGGCGTCGAATCCAAGGAAGATCAACTGTTCCATTGGACGAATTCTGGGTTGTACCATATTCGAGATCCTGGCCAGCAGAGCTAGCAGACATTGCGCCTATAGGGATAAAAACTGTACAGTAAGTGCAGAGTTGAAGGACAATATTGGACGGCATACTGATCAGAGCCAGGACGAATTTTGGCTTTTTAGTCGTCGAAATGAGCACAAGGGCTTGTAACAACTAGATAAAAAAAGTGTGAGTGCGGGACCACAGCAATAACCAGAATGCGCAGTCTAGTAAGCAAGTATGCACGAGGTAACACACATCGCACTTGGATCAATCAACAGAATTATCATGATAACGCTAAAAATGAGACACCAGTATATCAAGTAATATTGAACGATACTACAAAAGAGGTAATTTGATACACGATGATATTTGATGCTACTACATGAGAACCGAAGTTCACTGGGCCTCATTGTCAAGGTTGATGGTCGGTATCCTCGGTACACGATCTTGAAGCACGGACAACAGCTCGTTGCGAACCCCTGGCTGGCCCCATTCATCCCACTAATGGCCCTATCCTCAACTGGCATGGCCTTCCGGGTGCAAAAAAAAGCCATTTCTGCAGGTCGTTTGTCATTCTGGCCGAGGCCGCTTTAGTTTTGACTAGAAAATAGAGCGCTCGACCTATCTCGACCCAAGTTCCGTGTCTCCCCCCGTAATCCTGCGGATGACTCCGGGGCTGCCACTTCTCATGTTACCCAACGGTTACGTTTATCCGTGTCATTCATTGCGCACCGTAGATGTTGACCGTGTGTCTTTCAGTAGATCCCGCTCGCAGCATTGACCCTCCATCCGCTCGCTGAAAAATCTTGCGCGTCGATCTTTCCAACCGTTTACGTACACCCTCATCGTCTCAAGGAAATGTGACTAGTCAGATCTCATTTGCGATTCGTGCTCGACCTCCTCCTCAAAAGGGGTTCAGTCGCGCACCTCATGCACACCCGTATCACTTCTGGGCCGTTTTGCCCTTGACGCGTCGTGGGACATTCGCGAGGAGCGATCAACGACGCCACCAAGGTGTTTACGAACGTCATTTCGGAAGCGCTGGTAGGCTGCATCAGGATGGCCAGCGCGAACCAGCCCGGTGCGCCCATAGGCCCGTTGAAGGGGCAAGTCGATCTAGCTGTCGTTGTTCACTTATTTATCCCGTTCCAAGGGTACGTGCCGAGTCTGGTTTCTCGTTCATCATGATGATTAGTTGGTGTAGATGATACAATGTTTCCGAGCACGGACGTGTTGACGGGAACGCCCACCAAGCTGTCTTTTCTGCTCCAGAGGTAGAGTGTATCACAAACCTGGCGATCCCGGGGTCGCACGTTGGTTGGTCCGCACAGCGCATCTTGCTATACCCGAGTACTCGCGTATAATTTCGGATAAACCACATACGGATCCTGGCGATACAGACGTCGATGACGACGTATACGATACTTTCAGTGCCGCGTTGACAGCCAAAACCCTATCTAAACCCGTCGCTACCGTCATCTAGGACAGAGAAAAACCCGCGGTCGGGGACAGACAGCGACAAGACCAATACGCTGCGCAGATGCGGCTGGAAAAAGAGAGGTTGTATGCGTGTGTTGGATCCTGTTGGCCACGGTGCCAATGTGTACGTCCTGCCCTGTCCCTCCTTTTTTTAGGACATGGGGTTGACGGGAGTTTGAATAGGCGGCACGTCGAGCATATTGTGGATCGGCCTGTGTCAGCGGGCAGGGGTGGATCCGCCCTGTTGTGTCGGGACACGTTGACGAGGCGCCCATGACTAATCCCGGGGGTGCACCTTTTCGGTCCGATTGTCTCGAAGCGTGGACGTGGACCGGATGGGTTTTGCAGACGCGTGATGCCGCGTGATTGGCACCGTCGCGTTGATCGTGCTCGAGATCGTCTTGTTGCGCGTCGTCGAGCGGCTCCAAGAGGACGCGGACGTGGACACCATCGACGCGCTTATGGATGAGACGTTTGAGACGTGAAAAGCGTTCGAGAGGTGTAGTTTTTGCTGCTTGGCCGGGTGGCGGACGTCGGTGGCGTTGGGACCGAAAGGGAGGTGCTCGACGAGGACTGGCGCTCGAATAAGCGAGGCGTTTGGTGCCTTGTTGGGGTCGATCGAGGCTCGGAGCGGTTTAACACGCTGAAACTCTTGTTGCTCAGATAGTGTGTATTCTTTGGTCTGTGGATGGTCGACCCTGACCGCGAGGACCTGGGACCGAGAGCGACGTGCTGTACGAGCGCGTGCTACCTATCTGGCATGTCTTGCAGAGACGTCCGACCCGAATTAGCCCATGTACGAGGAAGGTGGACCGAGTCCGACGGCTCGTTTCTCTGCTGGACGATTCCGACAGTAGGCGTTCATGTGGTGGCGCTCAAGGCGTTTAACGCATTACACAAGTTGGTGCTCAAGCTACAACGACGAGCTTGAGCCACTGGTCGTTTCGCCTTGTGATGCGACCTTGCGAAGGTGCCACACTCGCCATGCCCATTTTCATTGCGGGTCTCACGACAGGGAGCAACGAACAGCGGGAAAATGCCGCTACGCGATCGGCAATCTGGTCGAGCACACCAACGAAGCGTCCATCAAGCCGTTCGTCGTTTCCTTTACCGGCCCCCTCATCCGTGTGGCTACGCAAGCGACGACCTACCCGCCGGGCGTCAAGATCGCGATACCGTCTACGCTCACGACGACGCTCGCGCGGATCCCCAACCACGTCAAGCCATTTTTTTCCGCAGCTCCAAGGACGCTTGCGAAATCGGTCTGCGACGGGTCAAGCATCGTCGTGCGGACGTGAGCGGCGGACGCGCTGGGCGTGTTGATGCGCAGTCAGCCGCGCGTAGATCTGGTCGTGACGGAGCTCGTTGGTGGAACGCGCACGAGCGAGGAAGAGATTGCGGCGAGCTACGTGCTGGCGTTGGCGCGCGTCGTCGAGAGTGCGGTCGTGCATGGCGGGGTAGGGGACAAGGTACGAGAGACGTGTGTCGAGCTGGTGCACGAGGCGTTTCGCGCGGCGCACGAAGGTCTGTGGCGTTTCTTTGCCCTTGGGGGAACGGGTTTCTGATCCGTAGACAGATCGTTATATTCAGGCGATGGCGAGTCTGGTAGCGTCCTTATCGATGGATCCACGGTCACTCAAGTCAGTCGTCGAGTGAGGTCCCTTTTATTCTTGGATGGTTCGATTCTGACATGTTTTATAGTGCTTATCTGGTCTCTGGAACGCCTCCGTCGGCGCTCGCATCGCACACGATCCTGGCGGTGCTTTCGCCCGAAGACGAACGCGTCCTTGCAGCGAGCGAGACGGTCTGCGAAATTTGGTGTACTGAGGAGTGTTGCGCTCAAAGTCAAGGAGAGTGCGGTAAACGAACGGCTGGCGGTAGCGAGGCCGGCGAGGGATGCGAAGGAGGTATTAAAAGCGATGGCGGCAGACGGGGAGGAAAGTTTGTCGGGCGTGTTTTGAGTGTCCGAAACGAGACCGAGCGTGGTAAAGACGTGGATTACAATGTATCTTCATGGAAAACGAGCGTAGCTGTTACGTTTGTCGACTGTTGTGAATCCAAACTGGCCATACTATCAGGAACCTGCCAATTGTCTGGCAGGACTCATCGACGTTCTCATGCGAGGTACTAGAATTTCAGGCCCTGAGGGGCCAGGAACGTACGGTTCCATACCTTGCCCTCGTTCCCACCAATCGAACGGAGAGGACGAATATTCCGACAGTCTTTGCGAGCTGGCACACACCAGGAACCATGCAGCACCATAATGACACCACCGAGGAGGCATTTGAAGAGGATAGAAGGACGGTGGATCACATTCTTTCATCTTTGGCAAACATTTGGCAATCCTCTCGAGCGAGTCTCGTCAACTTCAGACAGCGACTTCAGGTTGGGCCCGTGAGTGGGATGATGAACTTTATCAGATGATGCCGATGATGCTGATGCCGCGACCACATTGTGACATCTGTAGCATCCAAGCTTAGACACATATTACGGAACCTTCTTCGGCCACCTACATTGTGATCGCTAGTTTAAATGTTTCAACGCCATCGAACGCGGGCCAGATATTCTATCGCGTCTTGTAAGAAGAAGCATTTTCTGTCGTCTCCCGAACAAGAGTCGATGATTGCTTGTGCGTACAGTCGTGGGAAAATGTAGAGGACATTACCTACTCGTCTACTTCGTGGATCCAAACGCAACAATTAGCAGGTACTCGAACTCACGTACATATCGAGAGACGTCTTTCAGCACTCCCTGGAACCTGTTTCGGGGCTTTACTATTTCCGTCAGTTTAGGCACAATTTTGCGTTATGCGCATGGGCCACGACTCTGGCCGCCAACGGGCGCGAAGAATAACTTGATAAATTGCAACCACCACGACTGAACCCTTACCCCTAGTGTGTCTGCTTTCCAAACGTAAACACTAACACGTTTCAATCTTTAACAATAAGGCCTCGCAGCATTTACTAAAGTGGATCCAATACCGCGATTTCACTATTTTGAATATCCACATGACGCTGCGGGCACAGTGTATTGACACAGCAAGCTAGGTTAGAGAACGCCAACTTGAGCCTTGAATGTATAGACACAGTTACACGGATCTTCTTCGCTTGGAGATTCAGTTTTTTTCACTTTTCTTTCGTCCAACAATTTTGTGCATGCCGAACCCACTGCAATGGACAGTCAAGCTGGAAAAGCAGTCTTTTCCACCGCCTTGAAAGGTACACTCCAGAACATGCAAAACAGTCGTGGCCGTTACGTTTGCCGAGTGTAACGGGTACAAACTGACCCAATGCTGCCAGGACCTGAGCAGTCGGGACTCGGCAATGTTTTCATGCAAAGTGGCAGAATTCCAGGTCCTGGGAGACTAGGAACTATTGTTGTTCCTCTCCTGCCGCTTGAACGGGCATTTCCGGGACGGTCATTACAAGTCGGCGTGACTAAGGAGCTGTTCGAAGAGGATAAAAAGACGGTGGTTCACACTCCTTCATCTTCAACAACAGCAGACGATCCCGTAGAGTGAGTCTCTTCTCCTTCCACCAGTACTTGACGCTTACACGTTGCTTGTGTAGTCATCGAAATCAATCTTTATCGTTCTCGTCGAACCTCTATCTTTCAAGAGTAACCGCATCTGTGAGCTAGCTCCAACATGGTGCGGCAAGAATGTTGAATGCTGATTGGATCAAATGCAGGACCATGCAAAATATCTACATCCAGAACAAGACTAGCAACACCATCCACGTCCGAGTCACTTCGGTCGGTACCCCTACCGGTTCTGAAAGTTTCTACGATCTCAATGCTGGCAAAACTGCGGACTGGGGGAGGAGTGAAATTGAGGTTGCATATATCCTCAGAGATGACAATGGTGACACCCAAGTCATGGCCATGAAACCGGGCGAAACGTACACTATCTCTTAAACCCGTATTGTAGTTGAAGTTGGTTGTAATATTACCACATCTGTTGCTTTACAGGAACGTAGGGTGTCGAATACACGATCGTCTTTTCGATAAATTGTCGAGAGAAATCGCATCGTGCGAGATCCTATACCCACTACCTTTCATGAGGGCGTTCTGACTAAGTATGCAGTGCTCATTCTTTCCGGATTGCATGGCTGTAGGCCTCTAGCCTGGCTCCGTCTAAGCGGACTCTGCTTGCTTCAGTTGTGGAAGTACTTTGGCCAAGACCCATATTGACAACACCAACAAACAGAACATTGTGTCAAATGCAACAAGGTTGACTAGACTGACTTGATTCAGAGCCTCACATGCCAATTCAGGTACAACTCATTATATGCAAGACTCATGCAGCGAGAAACATGCCACAGGAGATCTGATCAGAGGGATCAGTGTTCCAGGGTGTGGGGTGCTAGAGCATAAAAGTGTGGGCCATATTTTCAGGTCCTGTGAATCCAGGAACCACTGTGATTGCCATGCATTCTGTTGAAGATGTTGCTATTCAGTTAAATAAAAGTGTGCTTTACTGGATTTGAACCAATGACTTCTGTCATGTGTCAACCATTAAGCCACTGGAATGGTTAGTAATTCTGGTCACATGGTTGATGACTCAGATTACACAATTCTGGTGAAATATTGCATCATCATGATGTCAAATCACACCATAATTGTATCATAGATAACCAGGAATACTATCCAATAGGATATGATCCAGTTATCATAATATTTATATCTACCAATAGGATTAGATCCACATATCATGGTGAAACCATTCTATTATTACTATCATCCAATAGTGGCTCTAAAACCTATCTGACCTATCATACAGTGGGTTCTTATCTGTTGATATAGTTCGAACTCTGTTTTAACTTTATTATCATAGAGTATAAGTACTGGACCTGTATCCCATCTTTCCTCTAACAAAGTTCTTTCATCTCTTCCACTATCTGTTGAGCCCTAGCTCCAGAAAGTATTAATCAACCCACCAACTTGATTATCAACTCTATTCTCACAAGTGAGTATCTCCCACCTGTACTCAACCTCTGCTTCCATTGGAGTGTCTTTCTGCTTTGTTGCTCTATGTCTCCAAGCTTTGTTCCACTTCAATAGGTTATGAGCCCCGCTCAGAGCTTTTAACATCAGTCTATGATCATGTTTCCCACTCTGCATATCAAGAATGAGTTGGTTCTTGGTATGCTTTGGTTAATGGCTTTTTGCTTGATGATCCTATGTGCTCTCTTGGGTCACCAGGATCTAACTTTTGCAATGTTGCTTTGGCTAATGGCCAACACTTGCATCATGTTTTATTCCTTTTTGACTTCTGATCACTATTATGAGCTATGTGTCAGAGAAAGACAAGGTGCTAATCATGTCCTTATCTTTCTTGTCCTACTACTCCTCATGGTTGTACCTGAAGATGCACTGGTCAGCAAAACCATAACCAAGGTTCCCGTCCTGGTATCTTAAGGATGACTTCTGATACTCGTATCTTCCCTCTTGATCCCAATTATCTAGGTCTACCTAGACCTTATTGGCATCGCAATCCAACTTCTCACACCTCCTCTCATCATCTGGCTTCTCTCCCTTCCAATCTATTACCGCCTCACGATCCCTCACACTACAACTGTATTTGTGAAGGAGATCCTCCTCATCATCACCCAGATGGCAGAGCTCGCAATCCATGATTCATAAACAGTATTGATCATTATAACATTAGTTCATTACCTTCCTACAAAGCCTTTTTCCTCCCTCGTTACTCTACTCGCTCTTCATCACCTACCAATGGCTCAAATTTTCGATGAGATCGAAGCTTACCAGCTCGATGAACAAGTCCCTTGCCACCTTCTCGTGTTTCCCAACCTTCTTTTGGATTACAAAATGCTGATCCACTTCCAGCAGGACATGAACAAGTTGCACCTGCATCTGGAACAGATGGCTTGAGCATTCCCCTTTCTCCCAGCAACCAATGGACAGTTTCATTCTCCTCGCAACCAGCTTCCAGACCTCAACAATCAAGGCCATCCTCTTCCTCCTCAACTATACATCAAGGAGGAAGAAGTAGCAGTCGAGATCTGGAACAACAAGGAAGAGGTGTTACGCTGAGGCTAGTAACTCAGCTAGTAACTGATGAGATATACGCAGTGGTATATACTGATACGTTGATGAGGTAATCCCAAGATGATTACGACTAGGATGGTCATCTCCCAATAAAGGGTATCGATGCGTCCATACGGCAAGTCCTGGACAGTTGCTAGGAAGATGATCAACTGGTATCTCACTCCCTGATGAGTGAGAAAACTCCTTAGTGTGGTAGCTGAGAGTACTGGTATGCTGGTGAAGGTCTCGCTCGTCCTGAGTGGCTTGCTGGTTACTAGGCTTGGATTGCATAGAACTAGCTAAGGTACAGGGTAGAAGTGTCTACCTTTTATAGGTAAAGAGGGATGCACACAGACCAAGAGGAAAAAGGAAACTATCTAGAATGTTCCGGAGAATGATAACTATGTATGGTAAACCTTAGCTCTGGTGCTATGAGGTTAAACGGGAAGAATCGGAAACACAGGAAAAGTAGGAACTCAAAATGGAGAAAATAGGAAGACAACGGAAGAGAGGAAAAAGATAGGGGCCCCAGGTAAAACCATAACATTACCCCACTTATAGATATCAGCTCACTGAGCTGAATTATTCTCGCCACCCGAGGAAGAATTTTCCTCTATGATCCACATGGGAGCGGGAGGATTAGTGGAAATGTTGGGACAATACGTGACCTTATGTCCTCTAACTCTGCAACCATCACATGGAAGACCCCGGCAGGAACTTTGTAAATGCCCTGGAGCCCATAAATAACACTTTGGACAGCGATACTGAGGACACTCCTGGTACCAATGACCCCACTGTTGACACTTGAAGCATTGTCCCATTCAAACAGGAGTATCAGAAAGGGCATCAACGTCGATAGGACAAGCAAGAGTCCCAGGAGAAGGGGAATGAGGGGGAGACGTGGGAGGAATCAGTAGGTGGGTGTCATTGTCATAGGTAGTGGTCGGCGTCAACCACTCAGGTTGGGGAGTCCAAGTGGGTCTAGCTGGTTCAGGTATGGGTAAAGCGGGGGTGTCTTCATAAGATGAGAGGCAGGGTTGAGCCAGAATAGAATAGGGAGTAGGTCAATGTCTGGGACGACGTCGAGGACGACGAGCGGGTGTAGGAGGAGATGAGGACGATGGGGGACTAGGGGACGAAGGAGATGAGAGAAGGAAACAAGGTTCTATTCCTGTTGTGACAGTAAGGGGATATCCTTGGTAGCGAGTCTCCTCAATGGGGGTGAGGCCGTTGAGAAGGGACTGAAGGATGGGAATGGTTGAGGATGGAATACGGTTCACAAAGAACCAAAAGCATTCTTGGTACATAAGATCAAGGAGATGATCCAGCGTCTGCTGGGTAGAATGATCAATTGCTCACGTAAACGCAGAGCTGGCCCCCGAGCGGGATCATTGGAAGAGTAGGTCAGTAGTGTAGATTTGGTGGTAAAGGTGCACCATCGTCTGCAATGAGGATGCCTGAGACCAGAGAGGATCGTGTTCAACGCAGAAGAGGGGGCAGGGGTCAGCAAGGACAGTACCAAAGAGGATACAGCGATAAGAGATTAGGAGACGTTCAGCATAGATGGCAAGGGAAGACATAACGATAAGAATGTGACGGATGAGTGGAGGTGTAAGAGGGATTAGCAGAGTTCTAAAGATGTCGTCAAGTTTTATACTCTTTGAGCACTTCGGAGGCATTTCCCAGATTAGATTCCGGTTCCCAGGTATTTTCGGCAGAGGAATACCCTTTCCATTTCACCAAATATTGTCTCTGTCCTTGTGTTCTGCAGTGATTCAAGATATCTTCGACTTCCCATTCTTCTTCTCCTTCTATCTCCTCTGATGGTGGTTTTAAGAAATTGGGTCCATGTTCAGGGGTCTCCCAATAGGATGATAAGAGCGTGGCATGAAAGACGTTGTGAATCTTCCAGGATGGGGGTAAACGGAGTTCATAGGCAAGGGGGGAGACAACTTTAGAGGTCTCAAAGGGGCCTTCTCTTTGAGGGAGAAGTTTCTTGGAGGTGTGACAAAAACAAAGGTTTCGGGTTTCCAACCATACCTTATCTCCAACCTTCCAGGGTTTAAATTTAGAAAAGGTCCATTCCTTCATGATCCGGGCAGAATTCTCGTGAGCTGCAAGGGCTTCTTTCCGTGCTTCCTCAAGAAGGGTAAGTCGTTTCTCTAGAGCAGGGATAAATGTCTTTTCAAGAGGGAGGTATCCCCTGGGTTCATATCCAAACATCAAGGAAAACGGAGTCTTTTAAGTGGAAGAGTGTATGTTGGAATTATGGGAGAACTTAGCAAGGGGTAAAAGGTCTACCCATTTGTCTGGATGACCTTCAGAGAAAATCCTTAGATAGGTTTCTAGGGATTGATTGGCATGTTCGGTTTCTCCATCAGTCTGGGGGTGGTAGGTGGTAGAGAGTCATAAGTCATATCCTAGGAGTCGAGACAATTCCTGTGCAAAGGCAGAGGTGAACTGTGGTCCTCTATCAGATATGACAGAGTCATGGAGTCCAAATCGTGGAAAGACTCTTTCTAAAAAGAGTTGGGCTATGCCCTCGGCATCGATAGTTTTAGAACAAGGAGTGAAAATTACCCCCTTTGTAAGGCCATGGTCGACCACAACCAAAACAGAATCGAAGCCACGAACCGGAGGAAGATCCGTGATAAGGTCAACCGAGATTTGCTCGAAGGGGCGAGAAGCGGAAGAAGGGATAGGGGATAATGGGGGAACAGTCGGATGAGTGTTCACCTTGTTCTGTTGGCAGACAGCACAACCTGCAACAAAACGGCAGATAAAAGTGGAAAGGCTGGGCCACCAAAAGTCTCGGGTGACGAGAGCATGAGTACAGAAGATACCACCGTGTCCCCTGGCGAAGGTGAAATGAACAGATGAGACCACATCATGGCGAAGCATTTCAGGAATGTAAAGGCGATTGTGAAAATAGAGCTTTCCATCAGAGAAGGACCAGTCCTGTGGAAAGGATCGTGGGAACAGGGGGGAATCGTCCATAGCTTTTGAGATGGCATCAAGAATGAGGGGTTGGTGGAGGATGATTGAGTGATTTTTTCAGAGAGAGCAAGATCAATAGCATGGACGAAGACATCGTTGGGGAGGAGAGTAACTGCGTGGTTATCATCTGCAGTGTCCACATGGTCTTTTCGAGACAGAGCGTCAGCGGGTCCCATTTGGGAACCTGGTTGATGAACGAAATGGAGATCAAAGTCTTGAAGGAATAAAAGCCATCTGGCTTGGCGGCAAGATAGTTTCCATGGTTCCCAGAAGTAGAACAAGTTCTTGTGATCGGTAAGAACCGTTACGGGAAGAGAGGTACCTTGGAGATAGTGGTGCCACTCATATAGAGCATGGATGACAGCTAATAATTCTCGATCATAGATATCATAATTTCGTTCAGTGGGAGAAAGGGTTTTGGAGAGATAAGAACAAGGATGGAGATCTCCATTTGCATCTTTTTGCATAAGGATGCCACCTGTGGCGACAAGGGAGGCATCGGTCATGAGAAAAAAAGGAGCAGTAGTATCCAGAAGACGGAGGACAGGGGTGCTCGTGAAGATACGTTGAAGGGTTCGGAAGGCATCCTCATGAGGTTTGGACCAATCCCAAGCAGTCAATTTCTTAGTGAGGTCGATGAGGGGTTGTGCCATGGTAGAGAAATTTGCAATAAACTTTCGGTAGAAATTGCAAAAACCTAAAAAGGATCGTACTGCTTTTACTGACGTTGGGGGTTGCCATTCTTGAATGGCTTTTAATTTGGTAGGATCCATAGATGCTTGATGGTGTCTGACTACCATCCCCAGGTATTCAACCTTGTCAACATCGAAGGAACACTTCGATATCTTTAAGCAAAGATGAAGGTCCTTAAGTTGTTGCAGGATGCGTTTGGTTCGCTCAATATGTTGGACGGGGTCAGAGGAATGAATGAGAATATCATCCATATAAATGACTACCCATCCTTCGGAGATGAGGTCGCGGAAACCATCGTTCATGAATGCTTGGAAAGTAGCAGGGGAATTACATAACCCAAAGAACATTACTGTGGGTTCGAAGAGACCAAAGGGAGTAATGAACACTGCCTTCCATTGGTCCTCCGGTTTGATGAGAACATTGTTATATCCCCAGCGAATGTTGAACTTAGTGAAGATCGTGGAGTCCTTCAATTTATCCAAGAGATCGGAGATTAAAGGAAGAGGATAGGCGTTTTTAATCGTGTGGGAGTTAAGGTATCGATAATCCTGACAGGGTCGTAGAGAGCCGTCTTTCTTCAGGACAAAGAAGAAGGGGGAGGCCTGAGGAGATTTAGAGGGAACAATACGTCCTGTCCGGAGATGTTCATCTACAAACTCCTTACATGTCTCCATTTCTTTAGGATTCAGGGGGTAAACCTTGGCGATCTTCGGGACAAAAGAGTTGTCAAGATCGATTCTGTGATCAAAGGGACGTGATGGAGGGAGAAGGTCATGGGTCTTTTCCTCAAATACTGAGGTGTACTCAGCGTATTCGGGGGGTAGGACTTTCTCCTTCTTTGGTGCAGCAATGGCCACCTCGGTGGCTATAGTGGTTTTTCATAACAACTCTATAAGATATTGCTGTTCCAAAGCTTCTCCTTCGGCATTGTGACCTTCCAAGAGAGTGGAAATAGTGACAATTCGATTGGTCCAGTCAATCTGTGGGTTTAACTTTGTGAACCAAGGAATCCCAAAGATGACCCGATTGCCCCCACAATTTAATATGAGAAAACGGATGACTTCTTCTCGTCCTGCCATATTTACAGCCAAGAAGGTCTCTTTTCGAATAAACCCTCCTTTATTGGCAGATCCGTCGGCATTAGAGGCTTTTATTGGAGATGGAAGTCTTTTTGTGGGGAATTGATACTTCGCAATGGTGATAGGATCAATGAAGTTTTTGGTAGCTCCGGAGTCAATGAGGGCATTGATTTCAGCAGTTTTCATTCCGTGAGAGAGAGAGATAGGAATGCGAATGGATTTCTCTTTCTTACTGGTACAAAAAATAGGAGCAGAACGTTCAGGAGGATAAGACGCTGATGCTTTCCTCTGTTCTAAAAACCCTGAATCTTTTCCTCAGTGGACATCCTAGAGACCTTTGTCTCGTCTTCTTCGAAGCACTCCTGCAGCACTCGTACAAGTTCCTTCTGATCAACTTTGTGTCCTTCTAGGACTTTAAGGTATTTGTTGAGGTCAGAAGATGGAGGAGGTTCTGGTGCTTTTGGAGGATCTGAAGTGATGATTGCTGCAGCCCTAGTCTGGTTATGGAAGGGATTGTTGGATCGTGGAACAGATCCTTCTGTCTTCTTATCATCTTGTGGGTGATTACGGGTGGTGCAACCCTTCTTGTGGCAGATAAAGCATCATCCTTCTCTAATGTGTCGAGCCTTTTCGACAGGGGAGAGTCGAATAGCATTGACCTCCATGGCATTAGGATCCCTTCTATCATTAGCGAAGTTCCTCCATCCTAAGCCTTTACGCATATCCTTAATGCGTTCCTGCTGCACATTAAACTTACTGGCCTGATCCATCCACCCTTGGAGTGTGGTAGGAATGGTAGCCATGGAAAGGATATTGGTGGCAATCTTTTCGTCTAACCCCCGCCCAAAGTATTCAATGAGGGCTTCCTCATCAGATAGACCTGTCTGAGCCACAGCAAGGGAAAAGTCGGCGACATATTTAGTGAAGCCATCTTTGTCCTTTGTATTCTGAGTAAGGTTTCGAATGGTCCGTCAAGCCTTACTAGCGGTATCGAACGGGAAGAAGGTTTTGGCGAAGTCAGTAGCCATTACAGCAAAAGTGCAATGGTCGTTGGGAATGGTGGGGCTTTCTAGGCGATAGAACCAACCTTCCGAGAAGACTTTTCCTCGTCCCTTACTCATCTTGTTGAGCGTGGTGAGCATCATGGCTTTATCATCGTAGAGGTCGCTATTCATCTTGAAGTACGCTTTCATGGCGAGCATCCAGCGTACGGCATCTTCAGATTCTCCCAAAAAGTCGTCTGGGAGTCCAGCTTTAAGCTCTGTAGTTTTAGCCATCTCTTCCCTTCATCGGTTGAGATATTCTGCGGTTCTCTGAGCTTCTTCTTCTTCTATGAAAGCACATCTCTGTTCCTGAGAAGCTTCTACTCTTCTCCTTACTGTTTCATTGTCGTATCCTTCTGCGGATAAAGTCTGGGCAAGTTGAGCATCCTGCTCGTCATCGAGCTCTTTCTCCCAATCAACCTCCTGTTGTGGGTCTTGCTCGACGTCAATGGGGGTCTCTTCGTGAGATGGGTTTGGGAGCGACGTGGTTCATTTGAGTGGGATGGAAGAAGAGGTGGAGGTAAAGGGGATCGAGTAAGGGTTATGGGTTTTCTTCTTCTTTTGATAGGGTGTAGGGTATGCAGGAGTGCGAAGAGGAGTAATGATGGATAGAGGGGTTTCGTCTGCTGTAGAAGGGGACGATGAAGAGAGCTAGTTCTTTTGCTACGCTGAGGCTAGTAACTCAGCTAGTAACTGATGAGATATATGTGGTGGTATATACTGATACGTCGACGAGGTAATCCCAAGATGATTACGACTAGGATGGTCGTCTCCCAATAAAGGGTATCGACGCGTCCGTATGGCAAGTCCTGGATGGTTGCTAGGAAGATGATCAACTGGTATCTCACTCCCCGATGAGTGAGAAAACTCCTTAGCATGGTAGCTGAGAGTACTGGTATGCTGGCAAAGGTCTTGCTCGTCCTGAGTGGCTTGCTGGTTACTAGGCTTGGATTGCGTAGAACTAGCTAAGGTACAGGGTAGAAGTGTCTACCTTTTATAGGTAAAGAGGGATGCGCACAGACCAAGAGGAAAAAGGAAACTATCTAGAATGTTCCAGAGAATGATAACTATGTATGGTAAACCTTAGCTCCGGTGCTATGAGGTTAAATGGGAAGAATCAGAAACACGGGAAAAGTAGGAACTCAAAACAGAGAAAATAGGAAGACAATGGGAGAGAGGAAAAAGATAGGGGCCCCAGGTAAAACCGTAACAAGAGGAGAATCCCCATCATGGCTATAAGATGACTTTGCAACCTAGGTATCAATGGCACAACGACTATCCTCCTTCTCAATATGAATATGATCCTAACAATATGGATCTTGAATATGAAGAAGATCGTCTTCACCCCTATGCCTCTCACATCATGGATACTGTCTGTGTACCTGTCACCTCTCAAGTCATACCTGGAGGGGAATCAAAAGAAGAAAAGTTACATGTTTTTCAACTTAGAATGGCAGCAGCTTGGGATCAAAATCAATCTACTCGCTTTATCAAGGTACATGCTTATCAGCATGAATCCTTAGCTTCTATCTATGAAGCAGCTGGTCTCGCTTTCCCCATTGACTGTTACGAGCTTACTCCACACATACTGGTTCATTAGCAAGGTTTTGAAATCTTCTCTACGCACCATGGTATTTGGAAACTCAGCAAACATTATGAGTTTACCAAACTAAAACCTAACCATGTCATTCCCATCGAATCCAACCTCAATCTCTATCAGCAAACCACTTGTGAAGGTGCCATCTATGTGGCAGAATCCCCTGACTACTGGCACAATCCATATTACAGGGAAGACAAGCTGACTGGTCATCTTGTTGACTGTCGCTGTGATCCTGACCACTTTGGCCACCATGGAATTTGGAACTTTGAGGTCGATGAACAAGTCTTAGAACATCTGGTCTACCCACAGCATTGGGATATCCTGACTCAAAGGGAATGGAATGAATACATGGATGCGAAATAGTACAAGGAGAAGACACCTCATTGGAAGGAGGCTGAACATCTATTCCAGGCTAACCGGGTTCTTCAATGGCAGCTCAATATTGAGCAACCTCTTCGAATTCAAGCTTGGAAAGACCTTGATGCCGCCAATGTCCAGATCAGAAACCTCCAGTCCTGATTGGATAGGGCTATCAATCAAAGAGATAACCTTGACTATCGCCTCGATGAACTTGAGCAGAATCGCAAGAATGCTCAAGAATGACTTAGTGATCTTGAAAGAGAGCAAGACGGACTTGTGGCAGACTTGGCAATACTTGAAGCCCAAGTTCCAGCTAATGTTCAAGCAGTGCAGACTTATCAAGATGTCTGTTACGAATGGACCCCTGTTTCTTTATTTACCTTTGCGTACCTTTTTCCTCACAGCACTGGAGCTGTGCATCCCCTTTTTTGTATAATACTCTGGAACTTTCTAGAAACTTTCCCCTTTTGTACATGGTCTGTGCACTCCCACAGACCTATAAATACCCGAGTATCATCCTGTGTACTGTAGCTAGTTCTACGCATTCGAAGCTTAGTAACCAGCAAGCCACCTTAGGGTGAGACCCCATTATCCAAGCTGCCTCTAAACGCTTTACTATTCATCGCTGTTGTTGCTCAACGAGATCTTGCTGTATGACACACCTTTGTCCAAGAAGGGACTCTCCTACTCGTCGTCATCATTGTGGGGATCTGGCCTCACCGTCATCATTGACTCTACCACCGAGTCTACTACATCCACTACTAGCTAGGTTGCTAAGCCCTAGCGTAACAAAAGAACTAGCTGTCACCACCGGCCCCTCTGTTCAGAAGGGCCACATCTCACCACCACCATAGTACCTCCTCGAGGACCAGCCTACCCCTCAACCTATAAGAAAAAGAAGAAAAGGACCCACCACACTCCCTATTCCGAAATCTACCCCTCTCCTTTCTCTGAAGGACCTTTGTGCAATGCCACTAATCCTGATTATACTCCTACACCCTCTGATCTAACCGATTCCTCAGATTCCGGTACCAAAACCGAAGTGGATCTACATCAGTTTGATCAGGAGACAATCGATCGTCTCCTAAGAGAGGAAGAAGAATGAAAGAAAGAGGAAGAGGAACAAGAAGAATTTTGTTGACAGGTAGCCGAAGAAAGCAGACAAATTAGGAGGGAAGAAGAAGAACAAGACTGAGAAAGAACTTGGCAAGCCAAATGAAGAAGGATGTCCAGATCCGAACTGAAAGCTGGTCTCCCCGACGACTTCTCCGGAGATTCCAAGGACGCTGTCCTGTGGATGATGGCGATGAAGGTGTACTTTTCTATGAACGCTGACCTATATGACGAAAAATCTATGCTCCTCACTGCCCTCAACAAGATGAGTAAAGGAAGAGGAAGAATGTTCTCTGAGGGGTGGTTTTACAAACTAGAGGACCCCAAAATTGCTGCAGGGGACAAAACCTTTACCAAGATGGCAGAAGATTTCTCCAAAACATTCTTTCTCTTTGATGTCGCCAACCGAGCTCGACAAACTCTCAGAACCCTCGCCCAGAATACCAGGGATAAAGATGGGTTTGCCAAGTATGTTGCAGACTTTTCCCTCGCTGCTTCCCAAGCCCGAGTCGTCGACGAAGACTCCCTCATTGACAACTTTGGATGGGGGTTGGATGAAAAGCTCATAACAAACATCCTCTCTATGGCTAATGTCCCAACTACCCTAAAGGGATGGATGGAACAAGCAAGTAAATTCCATGCCCAACAAGAGAGGATAAAAGACATGAGGAAAGGGCTTGGATGGCGAAACCCGGGAAACTCTAGGAGGGACCCAAACACCATGGAGGTGGATACTGTACACCTTTCCCCAGTAGAAAAGGCAAGACACATCAAAGAAGGACAATGCTTCATTTGTCATCGAAAAGGATGTGTCACCCGAAACCACCCAAAAGAATCCAAAGAACCCTCAAGTAACTCCCCTCCTCACCCACCTCGCAACCCAGCATGGGCAGCCGTTGTTGCAACAAAGACTGAGACTAAAGAGCTAATGGACCTGGATAAATATTTAAAAGTCCTCAAAGGAAAAAAGGTAGATCCAAAGGAAATGATCTGAGTTCTAAAGATGTGCTTTGAAGAAGAAGAAACCAAGGAAATGGTGGCTCAGATAACCACTCACTAAGATTTGGATTTTTAAGAAGGAGGAAAGCCTCAGCATCTTCCCCTCCCAAACGATTAGCCCCTGTGATTTGTACTAGTAAAAAAGAGAAATCAATTCGAATCCCAATTCTCTTATCTCATGGGGCAAAAACCGCTGAAATAAAGGCCTTGTTGGACTCAGGAGCTACAGAAAATTTTATTGATCCCACCATCATTGCAAAGTACCAATTCCCCTGCTCCCACCTTAAAACCCTGATAAAAGCTTCCAACGTAGACAGAACAATCAATCAAGGAGGAATCATTCAAAAGGAAACCAAACTTGTTTTATGGATAGGAACTAGGGAGGAAGTAGTTCGCTTTCTGGTCCTCCATTGCGGGGAAGATCGAGCAATCCTTGGTCTCCCATGGTTCACCAAAGTAAACCCCGTAATCAACTGGGCTACCAGAAAGATATCCATACCCGATCTACCCACTCCTGACCTACCTGACGACCAACGATACCTTATTGCCTCCCTCTGAAAAACTACTATAGCTACTGAAGCAGCAGCATCTACCCCTCGAAAAGAGCATGTTCTCCCCTTGGAATACCACTCCTATTTGGACGTGTTCAACAAGAAAACACACAACCTTCTTCCCCCATCATGGTCATTTGATCATGCAATCGAGCTAGACGACTCTTACATTCTGAAAGTGGCAAAAGTGTACCCACTCAACCCAAAAGAGTTACAAACCTGTCGAGAATTCATTGATGAGCATCTCTGAACAGGACAAATCGTTCCATCTAAATCCCCTCAGGCGTCTCCCTTCTTCTTTGTGGGAAAGAAGGATGGCTCTCTCTGACCTTGTCAAGACTATCGATACCTTAACTCCCACACTATAAAAAACGCTTATCCGTTGCCACTCATATCAGACCTCCTTGATAAGCTCAGAGCTTCCACCATCTTCACCAAATTTGATGTTTGATGGGGATATAACAACATCCTCATCAAACCGGAAGACCATTGGAAAGCAGCTTTTATTACCCTGTTCGGCTTATTTGAACCCACGGTTATGTTCTTTGGTCTTTGTAACTCCCCAGCAACGTTCCAAGCGTTTATGAATGATGCCTTCCGAGATCTCCTGTCTGAAGGATGGATTGTCATTTATATGGATGACATCCTCATTCACTCCTCGGACCATGCTACTCATACTGCCCATACAAAGTGAGTACTTCAGTGCCTCTGCAATCTTCACCTATCCCTCAAATTATCAAAATGTGTTTTCGATGTTGCGGAAGTCAAATACCTTGGGATGATCATCGGAAATCATCGTGCTGCAATGGACCCCACGAAATTAGATGCCATATGCTCTTGGGAACCCCCACGTTCTGTTTGGGCCATACAATCCTTCCTCAGGTTCTGCAATTTCTATCGGAAGTTCATTGCGAATTTCTCCTCTATTGCACAACCTCTCATCGACCTCACCCAGAAATCCTCTGCGTGGCATTGGGACCAACCTCAACAGGATGCATTCTTGACCCTCAAAAACATCTTCCTTACCTCCCCAGTCCTCCAACTCCCTGACCCTTCTCAACCTTTTTTTGTTATGACCGATGCTTCCCTAGTCGCCACCAGAGGGATATTGATGCAGAAGGACCCCAACAGAGACCTCCACCCTTGTGCTTTTCTCTCTAAAACCCTGTCTCCCACAGAGCGGAACTATGACATCTATGACTGCGAACTCCTTGCTGTGATCCATGCTCTTTATGAATGGCGTCACTATCTACAAGGAACTGGATATCCAGTCACCATCCTCATGGACCATAAAAACCTTACCTATTTCCAAGAACCTCGCAAACTCTCCCATTGCCAAGCTCGCTGGCTACTTTTCCTCCAAGACTTCGACCTTTCCTTTACCCACCTCCCAGCATCCCACATGGGCCCGGCTGACGCCCTCTCTCGCTGAGATCCCATTGACACTACACATGACAATGCTACTACGACTCTCCTCCCGGACTCTGTCTTTGCCCGTGCCATTGACACCTCTCTTGCTCAAAAGATCGCCTCTTCCTCCGCCTCTGATCCCCTCGTCCTTGATGCCATATCTAAGTCCCTCTCTAACTCCCCACTCTTCCCTCACTCCGCCCTCCAGGACTGGACCTTCAATGATGGCAAATTATATTTCAAACACCAGCTCTATGTTCCCACACCCCTCTGGCATACTCTCATCTCGTCCATCCACTCCTCCCCTGAAGGAGGGCATGGGGGTATCTTTCGCACCACTGCTCTTATCTCCCATGATTATTGGTGGCCCAGCCTCTCCTCCTTTGTCTGCCATTTTGTTACTGGTTGCTCTGTTTGCCAACAACATAAGGTCAACACTCACCCCTCAGTACCCCCTCTCTCTCCTATCCCTTCCACCACGACCCGCCCCTTCAACCAGATCTCCATGGACCTCATCACAGACTTGCCCCCGACCCATGGTTTTGACTCCATTATGGTCGTGGTTGACCATGGTCTTACGAAGGGGGTAATTCTCTCCCCTTGTTCAAAGAACATTGATGCAGAAGGGATTGCTCAATTGTTTTTTGAAAAAGTTTTCCCTAGATTTGGCCTCCACTCCTTAGTAATACAGTGACTCCAAAAAGTGTTGCAATGTTTAACCCTGATGCAGTGCACAAAGTGCACTGCAAACACACTTAAGAATATCATCTGGCTTTGGTGGTATAAAAGATAGTACATACTCTTGGCTACAAATTTGCTCCCAGGATCATGT
>JBBPMM010000479.1:0-21134 GCA_038090335.1 Solioccasus polychromus
TTGGGCAGCGCACGCGGGCAATCGAAATGGAGAACATGCGGCCTACCAAATTAGCTGATTATTTTCATCATAAATAGTAATACTCAAGCTTTATACTAATCAAAGTAAATTTAGTGTTCTCGTAGCGACACGATGCCACTCTGACCTATAACCCATACTCTCTCATAACCCATGCCTCTAGGGCTTTCCCGAGGGGTATCTGTTAGGAGGGACTCGACTGTACAGTAACGGAATTTGAGTTTTTTTTTTTTTTTTTCCTCATTTACTTCCTATGCTAACTCAACTTCACGTATTCAGTGACAAGCAGGGTTCCATTGACGGATTTACGTTCCGTGTTCGTCACTCTTGACCGCACCGTCTGTTATGAAAAGTGTCCGCCAAAGCTGTATGTCCTCGGATTCAAGTCCCCAACGATCGTCGATAAGACGGTCGTGACGACGGTCAGCCAATTCCGTACTAGTCGTTGTCCGTTATATTTGCACATTTGCTGGACATGGTTCCCCGCCAGGAAAGGTCGAACGAGGCTGAGATGAGTCATATCTGCTGTTCTCGACTTGGCATGCTGGCACAGGGCACAGCCCCATCGGAGAAGAGTTCTGACACGGCCACAGCGAGATTAACCGCCTGGAGAACCAGGGACAAGGAGATTGCATGGGTCAAGGTTACAAACGTGATGATCGCTGCTTACTTCCGACACGACAACGACCATCGCGCAGTGCCTAGCCCTAGGCTGGCTGTGTCCCAAGTACAAGAGGAGTAATGTAGCGAAACAGTCCAGATAAACTTGTCCAATGGGGGAAATAACGCGCAACGAGAGCCCAGACCCCAGGTTGGCCGGTATCCGGAAAATATATATGCACCAAAAGCTTGGAAGCGTCGGTCATTGGAAGATATATTCACGTTGCAGTGACTGGAGGCACTGTCCTTGCGGTTAGTAAAAACGGCTGTTCAGTCTACGCGACCCTGCCTGGAGATTGGCCTTGCAGGGGTGACACGCCGACGTTCGCATCATGGATAGTATATGAGCTAGCTATACATCATTGCTAGACACGCGAGAAGACATCCCAGTATCTCACCATTCCTGGACGTTGCAGAGAATTCCGGGATACCTTGTCAGCAGTGATCAGTAATCTGGAAGACTAGAAACAGCGACACATCATCACTTCGCGTGCGCAAGTACGAGATGATCGATCGTGCCAGCGGCCAAATGCAACCGAAAAAGACAATAATATGCATTGTACTCGTTGAAACCGAAATGACGTGACGACCCGGGACGGATCATGTTGGACTCGTTACTGACCGATTCGAACGCCTTTTGAGTCTTGAAACGGTTCCTTTTACATGTGACGCGTACGACAGCGAGGAATACGAGTAGTCTTTTATGAGAGTGCGTTCAAGAGCGCAAACGCTCACGCATACACGTGCACGACTTGGCTTGACGACCAACGGGACCGACAGACCCATCCCGAACATGGACGAATGGAGATGTGCGTGCCATCACTGCACCGACCCTTGTCCGACCGGGACGAAAGAGACCCTCTTTCGTTATTCCATTTGAATTTTAACCCCTAGAGCTTGGCGGATTAAGCAGCCACCTGTCGCCGAGTTGGTGTTGCCAATGCCACACTGCAGAGTCCCACGAACTGAGTTGCCCATTTTGAAGTGAACGCAGTCGAGGTTTATGTATTGTGCTGGATACCCGGTTACCAGAACGGCGTACTTGTGCGTAGGTCACTAGCGTCTTTTCTCCGTGTCCATCGCCGTAGGAGGGTATGACATGTCAATATTATTCGTGATCGGAAAACCCAAACCAATGTGTCCTCGGCTTGGCTTGTCAGTTGTCACTGACTCTCGTCGTTGTTAACGACAACGCACCTATCTCAAACATCCTGTTGTCATTTCCGTTTGTTAAAGTGTTAAAAAAGACAAGTGCAAACCAAGATTGATACACCGAGCTCGTGTTTCCTATCAAAATGTCCGGTGTCACGCCATTCCAAGACTAAATGACTTCTAGGAGGTTCGACAAGCGTTATCGCGCAATCAATCGATCTTGTGGTTGCTCTTCCTCGAGCATACTTTGGACCTGGAGACGGAGGAAAGTGCTTCGGATCGGATTCCGGTGGGGAGGATTCCGAAATGAAGACAATATTGATTTTTTTATTGTTGTATACCTTTTTTGAAGAGTGGATTGCTCTTTCAGCCGACTTTGAAACCATCGATGGCATCGAGTGGTTCCCCGATGTGTATGTTTCGTACGTACAAACCCCGCGGGTGCACACGCGCAACTCATGTCTGATGATCCGTGATATTGTGCATATGCGGTCCGGTTGATTATCGAGACGGTCAGCTTGCTTCCGGAACGGGAAAGTCAGAACACCGACAACCAACTTGGTTGACAGTCATGACTTGTGACAAGCGAGCTACGCAGCCTGTCACCAGGTACGAATTCGAGCAGTGCAGCGGATGAGCCAAGAGGACATACTATCATGTGGCCAAAGGATGTCGAGTTGCAAAGCCCAATAAGTGAGTGAGTTCGCGAATAACCCCAATGTAAATATTGTATGTTGGGTCCACAGCTAGTGAATACATTAAAGGGTTACATTAAAGACGTGTTTCTAGGTAGAAATGCTGAGATTGCGACTGAGCGGGAGAATCAGGTATCAAAATGGATGCGAGTTTAAGGTATGCGGTGGGAAGAGGGAAAAAAGGCAAGCAACGAATCATGGACCAGCCATAAAAATGTGATGGTGATTCAACACGCATTGAATAAGAAACCTCTCCACAGAGACCCCATGGGCCTGCGCAATGGCAGACGTGTGTCCGAGGTGACGGGGAGTGCGGGTGTTGGCCCGGGTGGGAAGTGATGGTGAGCGTCGGCAACCAACGCGGGTGGTGGTGTACGTGGTACACGTCTACGACCAGTCAAGGCGATCGGTGTTACCACGGGCCGTGCGACGAGAGCGGACGCGCTACCGGCGGCCGAGATACCGCCAATAGAGGGGATTCGGAGGCTGATGAAGGTGGCACAAGTGTGAGTTACGAGGTGGGTGAGGTGGTAGGGGGGCATACCGAAGTTGCTGCCGTCGAGAAATCTATGGATCAGACGGGGGTTATGAGCGAAAAGTGGATGACGAGGAGAGGTTAACATACGGGCTTGAATGCACTCCCAGACGTCCACACCGCGACCTTTGGCATCCCATGTGCTGCATTGAGAGGAAAGGGGCCAGTTCACGTTGATGTCCCAGATAGCGGTCGCATTTTTGATGACAGGGGCAGGCATTGTAGTCGTTTGCATGAGAGGCAGATAAGGCGAAAAGACAAAAAGCTCAGCGGGGGATGTGGAAAGGAACGAGATGAATATTTATACGGGATCACGGCTAGTGCTGCCGAATTGGAGAAAAGAAAGGGAGCATGGCAGTGACATCAGCTACTCGCGTTACGTGACGACACAGCCCCTGAGACATTAATTTGGCACAAAAGTCGACCCGCGCTCTAAATTTGCATTAAAAAGGTTCCACATATAGACATTTCGAAGCAAAACATTTATCGATCCGACCCCACACCAGAAAAGAAAAAGAAAAAAGAAAAAGAAAAATCTCACCGAGGTTTTGAAACGAGCTGAATGCTCCTCGCGTTACCAAAGAAACGACGTCATATCGTTCCAGACCCATCCTTCGTCTCCACCTTCCACTTTCCTTTGTATCTAGTCACTCCACCCTAGCCCAGTAGCGTAACCACCACCCCATACATACCTGCGGAGATAAACAGCCAAATGAAATCAGTTTTCCACCGCGATGCTGTGTGCGTACGATGACCGGCCTCAGCCGGTTTGACCTGCCCAATCGGTCTCGTCGTCCCGCTCATCCTCGCGTGTCAGTCGGCACCGTACCCTCGACACGTTACTGTAGGGGTTGTGATGAGAAATCAGCCGTTTTATTACCCTTTGTTTGTCACTTGCCGCTGCCTTGACACCCTGCCACCGATGGTAGTTCATGTCCGCAGGTCCTCCGTGGTCGGCCTGGCTGCAACGTTCCAGCACGATGGCTTTGTGTGCCGAACAAGAGCGCCCAATTGCTGTGGCAGCCAATGATATGCTATCAGACCACGAGGGGCTTGCAAAAACTTCGGCAAGCCAGGGTAGCCGCAATCTATCGCAAGATCTGGCGTTGTTCCATGGTATCAGGACCACTTTACGCAATCACCACGTTGGGAAGCATTTATACCAAACCGCAACATACATAGCATCGTCACGCTAAAAGTTTCCTTCCATCCTTTGTACGCTTGCAAAAAACTGTCCCATAGAGATCGTCTGGCCACTCGGCTGGTTTGCTTGGCAGTCGTGGAAACCAACCGGCGCAACTCTCGTCCCAGAAAGTGTGAATGAATAACGTCTGACTTGATCACACGAACCAGCAACCGAATTAGTTCACGAGCGCAATGGATCGGTCTCATCCTAGCCTGCCGGATGACTCAACTTTCGGCGAAGCCAGTACAAAACCGGACCTATGGAAGCATGCAGGCGTTAAAGAATGTACCCCAGTTCCTGAGCAGCGCATCGACAAACTTAGTCCAGTGGGAGTCGAAAATTCGAACATTCCTGATTCCTCGGGTGATACGTAGGTGGCCCATCAATCCCATGGGTAATATCGTCCTGATAAGCACCCACCAAACCAACCAGATCGCGGGTCCATTTACCCCAGATCAGTGTGCCTCTGACGCGGAAGGAACCTTTTCTAGGTGGAATTTCGCCTCGAGTGGGTCACACAGCTTGGCTGGAACGAGTGACCCCAATTCGCCAGAACCAATAGGTAGCATATTTGGTACAATGCATAGAGGACTATGTAGGTATACGATTCATGCCTGAAAAACGACACCACGTTGCCTGGGTTGGGATATGAGGACGGGTAATGAATGAATCCGAACGGTGAGGAGATAGTGAACATCAGACGGACTAATCAAAAAAGGACTACCGGCTGCCTCTTTTTGGGATTATCCAGTCGAAACGCGACGCGTTAGGGTTTTCATCTCAAGGGTGCGGGGAATACTCTTTTTTTTCAAATACCAGCAGGTCGTTTTCGCATCAGCCCGGCCATGGAAAAGTCGGGTTTCACGCATTCACTCAGTGGCGCGAGAGAACGAACTTAAAAAAAAAAGAAAGACATGAACGCACGCCCCAAACGAGCTTCCCGATCTGAGGCGGCCCTCACCCGGTGACTCCGGTCGTAAGTGCGCGTCATTTCGCGGTTTAGGAATATGGTGGTTCTCTTTGGCAGCGGCAAGCCACCGCGCACCCACGTCAGGCCGACCCGTAGATTATTCGATTGTGTAACTCTTCTCGCTGAGTGGGATCTGGGGCTCAGGTAGTCAGCAGCTCAGCAACATACGAGAATGGACATATATGTTGTCCTTGCCTATGGCGCTTTTCCAATCGGCGTGAGAACCAAGGTGGTAATGTACGTATTTACTTGGAAAAAATAAAGTCCCCTCTGCCGTTACGAGTTTCATCTGGGTATGTACGCCGTTTTCCGCAGCTCGGAAAGTTCTCATCTTCAGTTCATATCAAATTTTTTTTGGGGTACACACTCAGTCATTTAGAATTTTCTGTTGTCCAATCGTACCCAAGAAATTAGGGCCAACGCGTGGAAGTTCTTTCCTGTCGACGAACTCCGTTCACGCCCCGAGGAGCTGGCGTCGAATGCATCAACAAGTGGTTCGCATTCTCCCGTTCCCTAAACCTCGGGTTCAGCTCGCGAGCTGAAACGTTGTTTTGTTATTAGCTTGCCCGAATAGGCGGCTTAGTCCTCATTGGAGGCGCGAGTTTTCTCTATGTCAAGAAGGTATTGACCGATCGACGGAGGCAGCGGCAGTTGGAGGAAGAGTACCGGGTTCAGGAACAGGCTAGTCGCGGTGAGTGTCGTTCAAAGATGATTCGCTCGGTTTCTGATTTGCCTTTTTTTACTTCTCTTCGGCGTTTTTTTTACTGTCGTTTACTTATCTGGCATGTTTGGATGGTCTAGCGTCCCATCGAGAGCATACGGTTCGACCACCCCCATGAATCCAGGTTCGACCCCTTCAACATCACCGTATCTACTTTGAGTCTCCGCCGCACACTCTCGTCTGGAACCAACACCATGCATACCACCTCATGTAATCGATGCTGATTTTCAAACACGTACCTGTCGTCATGTTACATGCTCGTATGCGCCCTTTGCGTATGCCTTTCTCCGTTTCTCCCCCTGGTAGTCCCTGATACCAAATCCTGCCCCGGGTCACCGATCATCTGACGCGTTTTGCGCGTCCTTTTCTGTCCAGCTCTGATCGTCATGGTCCCGTGTTGCCTCGCCTCGTCATCGCCCAGCAACGCCCTGTTATTGCCATAGTTTGCCTGTTTTGGGGATTGTGACGGCGATCTGACAGTGTGGGCGCTTGGATGCCATGTCTCATCAAATCTCGCTATGATGCCTTATCACATGCGTGTGTGCAACCCGCCTTTCGGCGTCCGTCACGCGGCCGTGGTTTTCCCGTCCAATGGGAACCCGTCGTAGATCTCCGAACCCAGGCCTCCAATACGGCGTATGCGATCCGTTTCTAGTCCTCCCCCATTTCACATTTCGCATCGCGCTCTTTCCGAGGCCGCGGCGTTCCTCGTTCGTTTCTCCCAACTCTTGACTGGGATAGGAAAAAAGGCACGTGGCGTTTGTACCAAGCCGGCGTTGGGGACCGTGCCTGATTGTGATGGCGATGGGACGACACTTACGCTAGGCCGTTGCTAACGCTTACCGCTGCAGCTGCCTGCCTGTCTTTCTCCTCCCCTTTTTTCCCCTGTGCTGCGTGTGGTCGTCAACGAAGAAGCGTCGAGCCGCGCTGGGGGCTCTGTTTGGGGGGCACGTGGTATGCGTCAGTTGCTACACGTTGGGATGGCGGTGTAGCTGAGTATCAAGGTCTAGAAATTGTGCGTATTCTTTTCCAGGACCAATACACAATTGTGACACCTTGGTCGATGTGAAGTGAAGAAATGAGGACGTTCCTCGAAACAATGTCGTCAAACAAGACTGCAGTGCTTTTATCCCCTTTTTTCTTATCTAGCGCGCCTTCCAAGAACGTGACGTGATATACCTTGAAGCTCCGAGGACTTGTCAGAGATGTGGAGGTTCCGATCCCATTATCTTGAATGACGAAGAGACGATCGTCCGGCTATGTAGCCGAGAGTCGTCCAATTACTCGGGCACGCGACAAAGGGACTCGGTGCCACATTCACGCCCACGTCGGCGTCGGAGTGGAACGCACAAAGGTCCACGTAGACAAAGAACATCCATTCTCATTTCCGTATCAGAGGATGGCTTTGACTGTTCGTGGAGTGCCACTCCGACATTGGGCTATAAAGGGTCGACGAGCGCATCTTGTTGGATCAAGTTGAAGACCTTCGCTTTGAGTCGTTTCTTACGTCCACGAACGAGTGAGGACGCTTTATCGAATGCCATGGAATCCTATATCGCGATCAATGCATCCGCTACGTCCTCCTTTACAACCTATCGCTGTTCTAACGATGCGCCTGGCCATCACAAAAGCCACCGTTACAACCAGAACTCGCGCCGCAACTACAAGTCAGGGTATCTTCGACTCAACACCGCGCAAAACGTTGCCCAACGCCGCGTTATGAAACCGGTCCAGGTAACGTCCTCATTTCCAACGTGATCCCTTTCCGTTGCTGACGACGTGCGCAGCCTTATCCTGATGCTTCACGGCCCGCGCCGGATAGAGATTTCCATCTAGACACGTTCTTCAATCCCGTGTGGGCGTCCGGTTCAAAGGTGTTTTCGTTTGCCAGGGATAGGACGGTCGTGCATCCAAAGACGCGTCCAGGCTCCGCCACGTTCCCGTCTTCATCGCCTCCTTTTGGGCTATTTTCCTGGTCCAGGAAGTCGAGAGCTTGGGACAAGCCCTGGAAGAACTTTGCGATCAGCGAACAAGATGATGCGGAGTTTGAGGCAGTTATGGCAGAGAGGGCGGAGAGGGCGAAAGCAGAGGAAAAGGCGAGGACTGTGGGGCTCGTGTATGAATGGCCACCTACGCCAGCAAAGAATGGGTGTGAGGAGTGTGAGAAGTTGGGTGTGGGGAAACGCCGTGCACAGGCAGCTAGAATGGAGACAAGGCAAGGGAAGTGGGTGGAGGGTGGAGTGAGACGGCAGTTGAGCGTCAGCTTGGAGACGAGCAGGGTCCTAGCTCTGACCTATGGGAGCTCGAGAGAGTCTGACTCGGACTCAGAGGCATGCAGCACCGTGGTGCATCGCAAGGTGGCCATGGTCCCATTGGAAAAGGCAGTTGGGTATGAGAGGACGTTGGGAAAGGTACCGGCGACGGGGTGAGTGCTGTTTCTTTCGTTGGGATTCGTTGGGCTGAATTGACCTTTCATTGGCCGTAGATCCTTGTCGATGCCTGGACTCTAGGTCGAAGGTTTGCTCGTTTTCAATCTATACAGATAACGCTGAGGATCCCCGAGGCAATAGAGGGATGGAGATGAGTGTCGACGTGGGTACCTAACGTTGTTGGGGCTGGTGGTCCCCAAGGTGTGGTGGAGAACTTCGAATACCGATTGTGGGCAGGATTTGTACTGCCAGTGTTTTTGACGTGGCCTTAGTACGTGTTTTCTTTAGTACTTGCTCTTGTAGTACCGTTGCTCACTTATGACTAATTTTTCTGCCCTTACTCGTACCGCATGCATAAGAGTTGGAGTGCAACAAAGTTCGAGTCCAGACAAGTTGAGTTTCCAGCTGACTTGGACTTATCACCGAATTTCTGGAAGATCTAGTGACTCATCTGAATGATCCTCGCTACAGCCCCTCGGCGGCATCAAACAACTTCGCTCCCTGATTCTCCGTCGGCGCTGGGGTGCACACTCGGGACGAACGCCGGCTCCACTAGTCTAGGCCGCCTTGTATGACATTGTTGTGCGCCTGCGATCATGATCCGAGGATCGTGCGCCACCGAGGAAGGCGGCGGCACGGGCGTTCCGACCTTCGTTTCTCTCACGTTACGGGCAAAGACGACTGGTGAGCGTGACGAGGGGGGAATTGAATTTTCGCCGGGTGAAGTCACTCGGTGGATTGCAGTGGCCGACCTTGAATATCCTTTTTTGGTCCTGGTCTGTATACAATGCGGGTCAACGTGAAATTTAAAGGTAGGGTGTCTTTTTGGTTAGCATGGAAGTCGTGAAGTGATGCACTTCTATCGCAGTACTTCCATGCATGTATTTATGGACGAAATTACTTGCTGCCGGATTGCCCACTGCCCTCCTGGTCATCACACGCGAAAACTTGCTCGTATATTCGATGACATTGACCTTTGGAAAATGACGCACATTGACACCGTGAACTCGAAGGACTGGAATTTCGTCACACATGATAACTTGATCACTTGCTCTGAACGATCTTGCACTTTGCCTCTGCATTGAAGACGGTCAGGTAGGCAATCTTGGTTTACTGAACTAAAGTCCACAGCGCAGGGACCAGGTCCTCTTCAGATAATCTACGTAATCGCAATCTTCTCGTGCTATCTGAATTTAAATTAGTTCTGATCTGGGTGTCAGTTCAATGAGTACATAGTACGTTTCTGTCGTGCTTCTAGCATACCTTGTCATGACTAGCTGCGGATGGAACAGGACAAATTGACAATCGCCCGCCGTCGCTTGTTCACAATCACACCCAAACCAAACTACTTGTCTACACGTTTTTCTCATCCAAAATGCTCTTGACTATGAATGTTTAGCTTTCTGTCAGACTTCAAGTGGCAAGCAAGAATGAGACTTACTAAACTGTGAGCGGAACAAAAAAGAGCTCTCAGGGTCCTTCCACGTGACATGCCCAGATCTGTGGATTCTTCAGACCTGATCATCGAAGTTCAAGGTCTAGACGTGTAGCGTCGTCTTGTGCTGCTTCTGCACCTTGCGAGCCTGCCCATTACCCACTGGCCGTGCTATGGGATGGAAATACTAGTCGGGACTACGAGGAAAACTATCAAAAAAGTAAATCGTCCCTTTTCGGTATAATGACTGAGGGTGCTTCTTTCAAATAAAACGCTCAGGCTCGGGCCGTGAGCTTGACAATGTACGTAGCTTACTTGGCCGGGGATGCGAAAGCATCACACCCTCAGATTTGGTTCTGTGAAAGTTCTGCAGTCCACTGTCCTAATGGTGCCAGAAATTGTTTTAGTTTGATCGACAAGGTTACGGAAAATTCCGATTTTAATTGTGAGCCTTTTGTCTTTCGAATGATTTCGTTGATTATTTTCAGAGCAATGACGTACAGAGTCATTCGTTCGATGGGCTTTCCCCGCTAGTTGATCCTGCTTGGACTTCGCCCGAGTACGCTGGAAGGGTGACCCACAAACGGTAAATATGCACTGGAACGATCTAACCATGAAGAGACACGAGGAGCAAACAGATATCGATAATCCCCGAGGTATAAAATGCTGACCCCAGCCTCCAAATGATCTTCGTCCTGGATACACTTCACATTTCGCTTGTATTCATCTCTTCAACATGTTGGCCAAGATCGGGTATTTCACACTCTCGCAAGTACTAGCGCAAGGCTAACTGATATGCTCGCACCATAGTGTTCTTTCACTTTACCTCACCTATGCCTCGGCATACCTCTTCTCTATGTTCCCGACGTCTGCTAGCTTGACCGGCTCCGTTCAGTCTGTCGATTTTTCCCAGAATGGTACCCTCGCTATAAAAGTACTTGTTGATGGTGGAGGCGTTGTTCCCACCATGACCGGCGCTATCGTGATGAACTTGCCGACTACGACGGTGCAGTACGTGGCCTTTTACATGTGTGTGGTGATTCGAACTGATTAACATCCGCGTTGCAGGATTTCGACCTAAATACCCAGCTGCAGTGAGGGGCAACGCATGAGTAATTTTATACTTCCAGTTGACCGCGGCGTTTTGACTAATGTATCCAGACAGAACAGTGGGAGTACTTAGAATTTCGTAGAAATATTGCAGGCGGGTGTTGGTATTTTCGGTGTATTGTTTAAGCATCGTGTGCGTTATGATTTGAATCGTATGTTTGTGTCCCCCGAGGATGGCCCGTAACTTGACTTGGACTCTTAGTCTTGTAGGTGCCGTTTCCACAGCCTGAAGTTCAACTGTGCACATCAAATGACGGGAGACTTATCGCTAGTCCGAGTGATCTCTTAGAATTGAACATACATGTGTTGGCTGTCCTTTGACTCAGTGTTCAGATTTGAGGAATCCAGCCCAGCCCAAGCGTTTGGGCTCATTCAATGTTCCCTTTCCAAGAAGAGTGGCTCAACGGGCTTGTTAATCACGTATGACCTGACACAAGGAATGTAATTGAAACTTGACTCAGTTCAAGCCAGACGCTTCCTCATAAGATCTGGTAAGTAACGTGCGTGCATGGTGCTTTGAGCACGATCAAATTTCATTCCCGTCTCCTGTTCACGCACGGGTAACTGACCGCTTGCGGAGGATACGGCATATGCAAAACGCGTATACATTTCATGATGTATTTCCGAGGACGATCATCTTCGACCACACAATTTGACACAGGTTCAGAATTCAAACCTGCAGGTCCACAGCAGGGATCGTCTAACTTGTTCTGAACTCCTCAAAGTTCTCAGCACGAGATATTGTCACGAGCCATCGGACGTCATGTTTTGAACCCATGATTCACTGTGTACTTCACGTCCTTCCAACTCACGCGCTCGATTTCGAGCGATAGAGCAGTCTCTGTGAATTATGTACACAGACCTGGCGTTCGTCTATGGTTCATAGGAGCCGGGGTACATGATATTCAAAGACGGAATTAAATACAATAGTCAGGATACAGTACACCTACAGATGAGGAATGTAGGCTGTCCAGGGAACAATCTCATGAGCGGAACACGGCAGCGCACGAAGGCTGGCAAGCATCAAGGCCACAAGACATACGCGCGAAGCGATGCCCAAACATCCCACACAAGTCAAAAGTATCCCACCAAGAAAGGAAGACTTGAATTTCAACGACATGGCGAAGCAGAGTGGTGCGCCTGCTAAAACCGCTGATGCAATGCGCCAGAAAATTCTCTCCACTCGGGTCGGAAAGCTGAAGTTCCATGCAATCAGGTGAAGTGCGCCGAGAATCGCCCAGGAGATAATCAATGGTGTTTCCCAGGTAAGATTATCGCCAGCCCTTTCGATGATACGATTAATGTCCATCAGCGTGCGACTCTTATAAGAACGGGTGGGACTGTCCTGCTGAGATTGGATTCCGTCAGACAATTTGTTAGTGCCACGGGCAGGGTACAAACATTTGTGTAACCATGAGAACCCTCTTCATCCACAATTTTTGACCGTCGTCGCTTTTTGTGGAGAAAGGCAGCCAGCGTTTGAAGAAGGTTGGGTTCCGGTCTCCATGCGGCGTGCCTGCGCAAGAGGACGGTCATTATGATTCTACTTCAACAAAAAAACACCTACAAAGTCGGCTTTGTTGGTATGTTTAGCTTGGGCGAATAAAAAATATGGGGGTGGTCAGCGCGGAGCGGCTTGTTCCACCAAAAGACAAGAAGACCAAGGGTGAGCACAGCCAGACAGACCGTGTCAAGTTCCACAAGTGTGATCGCCATCCCCTTCGAGCCGCGAACGATGACCTGCAACAAGAATTGAAGCGTAAAGATAGCCTTTCCTATCCAATCTGATTTGCTTAGTGCCTTGATTTCCCTCTCAGTAATGAACGGATTCGCGATTTCTCCGTCTTGGCAAAGTTGAAGGAATTCGAAGGACCTTATCTTGCGTAATTGCTCCTGGCCATCGCGATACACGAACCCGCCCATCCTCGCGAAGTAGCTATGTGTCATCGACCACTCATATCCATTTTCTGATAAACTTTGTCGGACACTTGACTCGCAGGACAGAAATCGAAACATACTGCGAAACGCTTTGACATCCTCGCGCGCGTTCCACCATTGATGTACGGCGCTTCTAACCATTACTTCTGGAGCGCAAAAAGATATTAAGATGGATTTTATGCCCGTCCACAACACTCTCAACCGTCCTTCTTCAAGAGGAGAGACTGGGGGATGGATCGCATGCCAAATGCAGATGATTAAGGTCAGCGCGCAGCTTCCCAAAATACTCCAAACGCTGCGATACGTTGAAGAGTCAGGAGATGGGCAATCAGGGTTCACCGTATTCATGAGGGTTCCTTGGACGAGCTGAGCTAGACAGAGTGTAGCAAACGGTCGACGAATCATGGCGAGACGGGGTCGGTGTAAAATGGCACATATTTAAAAGTAAGGTCCGGTCTCAAGCATTGCTGTTCATGCAGTTATCAGCCAGGCTGTATGACATGGGAACTAGACGGATCTTCCTAGCCATTCGTCGGCTTCATGCAGACATAAGCACTCCTGATATGAAATGATTCTTACAAACTGACGCTCGAGCCACCGCCGGCGTTTATCCTGTATTACCACGCATACTTCGTTCGACGAAAGTTGGATGCGATGTTGAGAGGTTCATCCAAGATCTATATGTCAAAAGTCCTTGAAATCCGTAGGATATCAGAAATCTTTGAAGATCGGTCTCGAGAACCGGTATGACTGGACTCACCTAGTTTGAACATCATGTCAGCTATGTAACTACACTCAGAGCACGGTTCTAGAAAGATCGTATCTGAACCGTCATCTCCGGTAAGTTATTATCTCCTGATGAAATTACAAGGGTGAGATCTCTTCATGCGCAGCAAATGTTAACGCCAGTCGTTCATGAGAAGAATGCAATTCAACTCGAATTCGATACTGGTACTCGTCCAAGACTGCTTAAAGGCTATCCCCAGTGATTAACTCTCTTCGCGAACGTTTATTGTGTAAGATACTGTCGAGCTGAGTCCTGCCATATCCTGAGGGCCACAGACAAATCTATCCGCAGACAGCTTACCCAATCCACACTAAGCGGCTGTTAGTGATTATACAGCCATTTTAACGGAACGAGATCCGTGTGGCGCTTGATTGTAAGGCGCTCTCTGAGGCGTAAAGATGAGCCATGACAGTTTGACATCCAGCGCTTATCTTGTGCCATTTTGATAACTATTAACCGTCATCAGATGATCTGTTCCTATTTCAGACGGTCGGCACTAAATTAACATACGTACACGACGTGGAAAGCGAAGCGAAGCATCCTCGTAGGGTGTGTTGTCGGCTAGGTTAGCCTAGATAACCTAGCACTTGATTATATGGTGCTCCAAGGCAGTGGGTTATATAATAAACCATGGCAAGAATTTTAATATTCAGCACTCACATATCACTGGCATTGGTGCGAGCTGATCCCGATCTTGACAGTGGTGCGGGAATCTGTGTCTATGCAGACATAAGTAAGCACTACTACTGGAGAGATCAATGATCCGTGATGTTACGCGTCGAATTAAACCACGACGTACCAGCTATCCGTCACGGTGACCCTGGCGCGTGGTGTACCGCCCCAACATAGGCCGCCAGCGCGAACCAAGAAAGGAGATATCGATGTTCTTCACACTACCGGAGCGGCCGAGTGACATCGAGTCTTAGCTAAAATCTTTTTGCTGACAAATGCTAGCTGCCATGTGGCTGTGCTCTTGACGGCCATGAAGGCCAACTATCAAGTGAGTTTCACAAGCAAATAAACATACATTTCTTTCCAACTATTTCTACCAGTTTTCAAACATCTGTGGTACGGTCTACACCCAAGGAAACGTCTTGTTCACTCCAGATGGAAACAGCTTATTGAGTCCCGTTGGGAACCGCGTCACCGTTTTCGATCTCGTCAAGTGCGTTGGCTGGTTTTTTTAGCGTTGCTTTTTCGTGACACTTGGAGCAGCAACAAGTCTAGGACGCTTCCGTTTGAAAACAGGAAAAACATTGCGGTCATTGCGCTCTCTCCCGATGCCCGTCTGCTTCTCTCCATTGACGACGACGGGCGCGCTGTGCTCGTCCATTTTCAGCGTGGTGTCGCACTGCACCACATCCACTTCAAAAAACCTGTCAATGACGTGCAGTTTTCGCCGGACGGCAAGTCCGTTGGTTCTCTTGGTTTCATCTTTCCCCACTAACACGTGCAAAGATACTTCGCCATAACGCATGATGCACACGTGCAGGTATGGCGCACGCCAAATCATCTCGTGCGCGAATTTGCACCGTTTGTATTGCATCGGACGTATACCGGGCATCACGACGAAGTCACGAGCATTCGCTGGGCACCGGATTCGACGTTTGTCTTTCCCCCTTTACTTCTTGCTCGAACTCATATTTTGTCCTAGATGCTTTATCACGACGTCTCGGGATATGACGGCAAGACTTTTTACGTTAAATCCGGTTGACGGGTTCCGCCCGAAAACGTTTGCGGGTCACCGCGACGCGGTAGTCGGGGCTTATTTTTCGTCCAAATCAAAAGTGGTAAGCCATTTCTCCTTTTTCGTTCATTATTTGAATCGACGTTTCTTGATAGATATACACTGTCAGTCGTGACGGCGCCGTGTTCACGTGGAAAGCCAAGGCGGAGCAAGACATAGAGGTGGATGACGATGACGAGCCCACGCCAACACCCTCTAGTGCATCGAATAGCATACCTATGACTCGGTGGGGCGTGCACGAGCGACACTACTTCAGCCTCCCCAACACCAAGGTAGTCTGTACGACCTACCACCCCCCGTCCAATCTCCTTGTCGTCGGCTTCTCCACCGGCGTGTTTGGGCTATGGGAAATGCCCCAGTTTACCAACATACACACGCTCAGCATCTCACAGGAAAAGATATCTTCAGTGGCGATCTCATCGTCGGGGGAGTGGCTCGCGTTCGGAGCACGGAAGCTCGGACAGCTCCTCGTCTGGGAATGGCAATCCGAGTCGTACGTACTCAAGCAACAAGGACACTATTTTGACATGAACACGCTGGCGTACACGCCCGACGGGCAAACGATCGCCACCGGTGGCGACGACGGTAAACTCAAAGTATGGTCGGTCCATTCTGGATTTTGCTTCGTGACGTTTTCCGAACATACGGCCCCCGTGATGGGCGTGACGTTCGCCAAGCAAGGATCGGTGCTGTTTTCGGCGTCGCTGGACGGGACGGTGCGGGCGTACGACCTCGTGCGGTACCGCAACTTTCGCACGTTTACGTCACCGTCACCCGCCCAGTTTTCTGCGCTCGCGGTCGATCCTTCTGGTGAGGTCGTCGCGGCGGGCTCGACGGATTCGTTTGAGATTTTCATGTGGTCGGTACAGACGGGCAAATTGTTGGACATACTCTCAGGTCACGAAGCGCCGATATCGGCCCTAGAGTTTTGTCCATCGGGTGCAAACCAGCTTGCGAGCGGGTCTTGGGACAAGACGGTGCGGATATGGAGCGTGTTTGGTCGGTCACGAGCTGTGGAGAGCCTTACGCTGACCTCTGACGTTCTCTCTGTGGCCTTCCGCCCTGATGGGGTCGAGATCGCGGCGTCGACGCTCGATGGTCAAATAACGTTTTTTGACGTGCGGTCGAGCAAACAAACCAATTTTATTGAAGGACGCAAGGACATTCCTGGCGGACGGAAAGCTGACGACAAAGTCTCTGCCGCCAACAGTACTTCGTCGAAAGCGTTCACGAGTATAGCGTATACAGCCGACGGAACGTGTGTCCTAGCGGGCGGAAACAGCAAGTACGTCGTGCTCTACGACGTGCGCGAAGGCGTGCTGCTCAAAAAGTACCAAATCTCGGAGAATCTCTCGTTGGACGGTACTCAAGAATTTCTGGACAGTCGCAATGTCAACGACGCGGGGATCAATACGGACTTGATCGATGATCGTGGAGACGCGAGTGATTTGGAGGACCGGATGGACACGACGCTACCCGGGGCCATGCGCGGGGCTGGGGACATGTCGGTGCGCAAATACAGGCGGGAGGCACGCACGAAATGTGTACGGTTCTCACCGACGGGACGGGCGTGGGCGGCTGCAAGCACCGAGGGTTTGCTCATCTACGCGCTCGACGAGGGCCTTGCGTTCGATCCGTTTGACCTCTCGATCGATCTGACCCCGCAGAGCGTGCTAGACGCGCTTGGTGAACGAGCGTACCTAAAAGCGCTGGTGTTGGCGTTTCGGCTCAACGAGCAGGAGCTGGTGCAACGGGCGTACGAAGGGGTGCCGCGCGCTGAAGTGAGGCTGGTAGTGCGGCAGATGCCGGTGGTGTACGTGCCTGCGTTGGTGCGGTTCATCGCGGGGCATCTCGAGCGTGGACCACACGTCGAGTTTGATCTGGTGTGGATGCAGGCGGTGTTGTTTGCGCACGGGCGGTATTTGAGGGACCGGAACGTGGAGATGGCACCGGCGTTGAGGGCGGCACAAAAGGCGTTGGTGGACATGCAGGAGATGGTGTCGAAACTGTGAGTCAATGCTTGTTTGCGATGGACTGGACTGATTTTAGGAATAGGTGCGACGAGAATACGTCAATGCTCAGGTATTTGATCGATCAGGGCAAGGTGAAGCGTGCACAGGAGGCGAGTACATGACAAGCTGCGCCAAAATGTTGTATACAGGTGAAAAAAAAAGTATTAAACATACTGAATAATTTTTTTGCCCTCCGTTCTTATTCACTGAGCACGTACCTATGCGGGACGTCGATTCGGGCTCAGAGGGCATCATACACATCCGGGTTCAGAGGCCAACATAATCGTGTAATGGGAGCGAACGGTTTCCATTCTAACTCTTGTTTTTTGGTAAGAACGGACGTGGAGACCCAAGATCTAGTAGCGTTCTTGTTTCGAGATGATCTAAAACCTGTACTCGATGATTGCTTATACCGGCAATCCACCAGAAGAGGATAAGCGCGTGGCACGGGACTACCTTGCCATGTTTCCAAAACCCCCTAACAAACTGCGAGCGTCGGGTACGTAGCAGAGAATGCAGGGGCTGGCGCCTTCCGGGTGAGTTACAGAACATGAGACCCAGACGTCGCCTGGTAATAGCATACGAGGGCCCAGCAAACAGTGCTCGCAGTCGATAAAAAGTAACACAACCTCTAGACGTGAAACAGACCAGACTTTTATGACGCATATACGTTGCGAAGGGCCTATGCAGTGCTCGCGGCAATCAGTCCATCCAGCTGTGATAGGCCCATGCCCGGGGCAATACAGCATTTGAATGGTGCAGGACCCCTATAAAATCAACATTCACGACAGCGAAGGATCGAGAAGACCTTTTCTGTCGCTCGTGAGGCAAACTTTTTTTTTACAACTTTGGGTTCGATGTTGATTTATACTCCTCTTCTCGTCAAGCAGTTTCAATATCTTGAAGACAGCCAGGATAAGTTGGCCAATATTGCATCGTGGGCCACTGGGGTTACATCAGTGAAGTGTCTTCCGACACAGGTGGGCCGACCGAATCCAAGTGAATATACTTGATATCGTAGGGTTTGATGGAACCAGCCTCGTTGATGAATCGCTCGGGCATGAAGGCATTTACGTTGATATACCTGGATTCGTCGTGTCCCGTCAACCTAACAAAGCGAATCCATTTACAAAAAAAAAACATAGAAATACACCAACCATACGTTACTCACGAACATTGGTAGATGCTCAGAATTGATCAACGAGTCATACAGATACAGCTCCATCGCTTCTCTGGATGAGCTGTTCGATCAACTTATAGTTAGATCTTATTACCAGCTGTCTCGAATCACCTAGCGAGTCCCCATACAACTGTAAAGGAAGACGCGTACGGTGGATTCTACGTTCCAAGGGGCGGGTGACCGGCAATCTATGCTAATCAGTAAATTTAGGAAATAAGCATATCGAAGGTTGGACATATGTTCACTGTCAATGAGAGGAAAGAGAGGAATACCCCACGGAGGCTAGCAAAGATTGATCATTTATCATCAGCGATCTGGCCTTGCTCGCCACAGAATCGATTTGAACTCGCGTTTTTTCCTATGTCAGAGAGGAGCTTTCGTTGGGTTTGATTCCCGTGAATTTCCAGATTATATTATGGACTTCGTGCGGCAATCGAAATGTGCTCAATCCGTCATCGAAATTCATGTATCCCACTATCTACGATGTGAATGCTTGTTGTGAGCCGTGAGCATCGCATGTTAGCGCCTCGGAAACAAACTTGCAAGCTACAAAATTCAAATCATCAAAAGAGAACACATGGACATACAATTCAAGACGCCTGCACAACAGATCGAATACATCACATAGACAACATACGTTCACTGTCTAGAAATATTCGTACAAAATCTCCATCGAAAAAACAACCAACGACTTGACTGCCTATGTCAGACAAAGGGTCACGACAAGGCAAGGAAAATATCGTAAGTAACAGCAGAGTCAGGGGGCGATGCGACGACTCTACTTACTACTTTCTAGTAGCTTGATCTTAGGTCGAAAGCCTGTGATGGATGGCGAATATGTTAGCTGGCTAGATCATCAGACATGCGTAAAAGGCTACATACTGAACAGTCGCAGAAGGTACGTTCAAAGTCATGACACCAGTCACGGTAGGGACGACACCTCCACCGTCAACAAGCACCTTAACGGTGAGGGCGCCGTCCTGTGAAAAATCGACAGACTGAACAGAGCCCGTCAAAGTGGCAGAGCTCGGGAACATAGAGAACACAGATGCAGAAGCATAGGCGAGGTAGAGAGAAAGGATACTGTTGGACGAACATGTCGATCAGTCTGCGCCAATAAAATTGACGGGGTAAGGATACCTGAGTTTGGCGAGCATGACTATATGAGTGAAGTTGTCTCAAGAGATTGACTGATATCTGGACGACTGAGGCTAAAGGGAGACCAGGGAGGCTTTTTATACCTTGGGAGACTGTCGATGTCTATTTGTTCTTCATGCATCCTGATGGTTAGAACGCCCCGGTACATGCTTACCGTTCGTGTTACTTATCTTCAGCGTTTTTTTCTTTTTTGGGAAAGTTAGAGCAGCCTAGACTAAAAGAGGCAGCTCTTTGGAAAGGATGGATCCATACGTCGAAGACTTGGACAAAATTGAACAAGATCGTCACACAAACAATAGTTGTTTCTGGAATCACGTTGAACTACGGACTATAGGACCGGAAACTTTCTATCACATGTCAAGAACAAGCATGTTGATAGTACGTACTATATTATCGTATTGCATTCTTGTGGCTTCCGGCCCGAGTATAGTTTTTTATCTGAGAGAGGCAGCCTTAGAGACCCTTAATGGTTTCAAGTTCTTTACACGCAAAAGAATATAGCTTACTTTTTGGTCGCCCGTCCTGAGACTCGAGTGTGCAACGAAGAGACATTTGAAGCGTTGTCGAGTTCACGGATAGGTATCGTCCTGCTTAATTGACACATTAGAGAGGGCACTGCAGATTAGGCAGTGCTGACATGGGCCAAGTGTGCAATTGGACTGGCAGAAGACACGAGATTACTACAGAAATGACGTAAGTCATGCTGGAACAAGTTAAAATGTCACAGACGCTACCACGACTAGGATGAAACGGGATCATCTGCTTTGTTCTGCCCATGCTCAAACCGCCACTTTCGAGAGGCAGCTTCTAGAGTTATTGACGACTCCCGGTACGGCTTGATCACTAGTCTCAATTAGGGTTGCTTCCGCCCATAACTGCATATCGCCCGACAGTTTGATATAACCGCCCGACGTAATCATGGGCGGCCATCAGGAATATTACAGTCGTCTAACGTTGTCTAAGACGGCACCGAATGTGCTAAGCACAGCTGGCCGCACGGATTAAGTCAGCCAAGACGAATTGCGGCTAGCCGCGCTCACTGCACGTTTAGATGATTGTAAAATTCCTGATGGGCCACCGGCCGCGAAACGCAAAAAAAAAAGTATTCATCTAGACCTCCGGATCTGCGCATCAACAGGGGTTAGATCGTTGAAGGTTTTGAATAGCCCACAAACGATAAGCAAGTTTGGACTCGCTGTCATCCCACGTTGAAATCAGACAAGTATGCACATGACGGCTTTCAAAATGCTTGGTGGACGGCAAAATGTGTAGAAGAATTAAAAAAAAGGCACAAACGATCAGTATCTTGTCATCATTCTAAAGTCCTTCGGCAGATCCCATTGCACTTTGTAAAGTAGTCCAGTGGCGTATCTCAGGCTTACCACCTGCAGGTCTAACTAA